>JAWNPQ010000013.1:0-162500 GCA_035047465.1 Drosophila sordidula | reverse complement strand
ATTTGGTTGTTTAATTCGGAAGAATCAATTTCGCTATTGATTAGTTTGTGTAAGATTACAACAAGCAACAAGATTTACTAGTAATAGTCGACTAACGCAAGAAGGCATGCGAGAGCTAGGATTCCAGAGCGATTCCGGAGTGCAAAAAGCAGAAATTGGTTTTGTACAGATTCAATTCTATCCTGATGAACCTTGTATTAGGGACACCATACACAAGATGCGTATTCAATAATTGGACGAACAGGTGAAGTATGTAGCGTTTTAGTAACGTAAGGATCGTCAAATTCTTTCGACGAGCGCTTTATGAATCTGACGACTCCAAAAGCTCGATTAGCAGCAGTAGAAATACGCTTGTCAAACCTAAGATTGGTATCTAGAAAAATACTCAAATCATTAACTGACTCAATACGATCAAATGGTTTACCATTATGAAAATTATTATTCAAATAGGGCAGTCGGCTATAAAATTACATTAAACTTCACCTACTGTAATTAAGATTAAATAAATTTACTTGACACGAGATTTTAAAACTGTCAAGATCGAATTGCAACCTTTCGCCAGATAGAAAATTAGTAGACGACAGGCAAAGTTTTACGTGGGCGGCGTACATCAGCACCCGAGAGTGATTTATCACAGTAGGAAGGTCATTTATGAACAACGTGAATAACAATGGACCAAGGCGGCTTCCTTGCGGTACTCCGCAAGTAACTTGAACAGGCTTTAAAACAAGACCTTTAATAAAGTAGACTTTTTCAGTCCTCAACGTGAAATAGTTAGATATCCAAAGAATAAAGTTAGTTGGAAATCCCAGAAGATGAAGCTTATGCAGTAAAAGCGAATGATTAACAGTGTCAAACGCCTTACTGAAATCAATGTAAATGACATCTGTTTGCTTTTATTTTGGAATCCTTTAATAACAAACGATGTGAATTGCAATAAGTTATTGGTAGTAGATCTATATTTCATAAACCCGTGCTGGGAGGATGAAATTATAGATCTACAAAGTAGTTCTCAAAAATCTTAGAATATCTATGTAGTTCTGAACATTGGACATTTAATTTCATTTTTTAAGGAGAGGAATAATCAATCAGGTACTCTTCGATTTTCAAAATTGTTAAGAAATGTTGCAATTCGTCCCGATTATTTTGTGTTTTTTGCGCAGTATATTCTTGACTTTCTATTTTTTAAGTTTGTTAATTTCCGTGTAAACCAAACAGGTTTGTTAGACCTAATTGAGTCACAAACCGGGACACATGTATCAAATAGATGATTTAAAGTGGAACAAAAATATAAAAATAAAATATAATAACATTAAAATGTATTTGACCGATTGAAAGATATACCCATTAGCTTTCTGAAATTGTAAAGTTGTCGGTTATTGGTAATGAATCTCTATTAATGACTAAAAATGCAAGCTTACCTTTTGGAAAAAAGAGGTGCAATATATGGTTCCCCATATGTATATATCAGAAATAGATTTAGTACACTATATATATAAACTAGCGCACGACCTCTTATAAATTAAATTTTTTAATAAATTTCAATGCACCTGCATTCATACATATATAAACTAAATCACACATACACAGACACAAACGCACGCCATAAGCTCTGCACGTTACTTAGCAACTTCGCTTGGCCCCACTATGAAATAACTTCTAAACTAAGAGTATGATCTTTATGCATTTTTTAGGACAAAAAATAGCATAAAATCTATATAAACCATAGCCAACGTCTGCATTTTTTCCGAAATCTTCTTGTTACACGTATCCTTTACGAGAACATAATAAACTAAATTGCCAAAAATAGAAAAAGCCACAAAATCGATTTTTATTGATTTTAATGAAACGGGGCAAGATATTGAAGAAAATTATAAACTTGTTCTCAGTATGGTGTAGGAGAATCTATAGCCGAAAAGTTGATCTCTAGCTTTTGTACACAGACGTACATGGCTAAGTCAAGTCAGCTCGATCAAGAATATATATACTTTATTCAGTCGGAGACTGTTCTGACAGTTTCATACATAGGGCATAACCTTTATAGCCTGTTTACCCATTTTCAATGTGTTCAGGGAATAATATTGCACATGTGTAAAAAATGGTTGCTTGAAGATTCGCTGTTGTGAAAATGTAAATTGAGTGATATAACTAAACAAGTACGAACGTTGCAGTCGGACGTAACCGACTGCGTAATACTCGTTCGCAGTACACGGAAGTTATTATTGTTATTTTGAAAAAATATAGAATTTTTATATTTCGTCGGGGCGGGGGTAGGCGTGGCCAAAATTTTTCGGCTCGATTTTAAGAGACGGCCATCCAAACACAGTCTGCCAAATTTGGTGACTCTAGCTCCATAATTGTGGGAGATATAGCTTTTCGCGATTTGCAAGGGCAGTGGCCGGAAAATTTTTTCTGTGATTGTTACCGCCAAAATCTATAATTTGAATTTGAAAAATAATTATGCTAATAATTTCCGCTACTTTGATGTACTTAAAAATTATCTTTTTATAAGTTATCGATACCAAAAATGAAAAAAGGATCGATGCTCGATACCCACGCCAGTCAGTTTTTTAACAGCGGGAAGAAAAGCACAAAAGGTTTTAAGCTTCTCACACTCTGACTTTTTACTTTCGCACTACTAACATACACACATATATAATCTTTTACGAAATAAACTTTATTATTAAACTATAAGTTGTGTGGTCTTAATGTTGGTTTTGCCGTTGGAGTAAAGCTGTACGAAATTTGTGTCCGCCGCCGACAACATTCTTAAAAAACTTTTTTCCAAACGAATTCGTAAGCCGTACGAATTCGTGGAAACTTCGTTGCTGACATTCGTGTGCGTACACATACACACAAAAGGCTTTTCGTGGAACTGTACTTCAATCGCGGCGTCACCAGCTTCCAATTGCAAAATATGGTGAAATTCTGGGATTGCATTCACTGAGAAATATACATTGAATACAAGACGCGCAAGAAGACAGCCTTATACTTGATAATACGCAGTATAAGAATACGAAGATAAAGTAAATTGCAGCACACAAATTATACGTTCATAAGTGTGTCGTCCAACGTCTATATATAAAGAATCACGAGACAGTCCAAAAATCCAAGGGTTTTCTCTGGCATAGTCGCATACGCAACGTACGCAACCCTGTAACAACTGAAATGCAACGATCACCAATGGGTACTGCCCGCGGCAGCTCATTACCAGAACGCGTAAGAGAGGCAACAGCCGCGCCACCAAAAGATTCGTCGAGCAGCCAAGCTCTTATAGACATGACGAATTTGAAGCTATCCGAATCCCTGAAGACTCCCGTAACTACGGGAAATATAATATCCTAACGCGAATGGACTTGTCAGGTATATGCAACATCAGTGATTTACCTAGTCCATTGCTTGCTCAATCAAGCGTTTCAACAAGTGCACAAATCGCAGCCAGGCAAGCAATTCCAAAGGATCTACCCTCGTTCAGCGGTGATCCAGACGATTGGCCAATGTTTGTGAGCACCTTTGAGCACAGCACTTCAGTGGCCGGATTTTTAAATGTAGAAAATATGCTACGGATGCAAAAATGCCTGAAGGGCAAGGCACGTGACCTGGCCAAGGACAAACTGCTTTTGCCAGGTATGGTTCCCAATATTATTAGCACTCTAAAAATGTTCTTTGGTAGACCCGAACACATAATTGAGAGGATGATTGACAAAGTGAGGAAGTTATCGCCAACTAAAGATAAGCTGGAATTTAGCTGTGCGTAACATCTACGCCACAATGGAGACGTGCAAGCTAGAACCACATCTCAATAATCTGTTGTTGGTAAAAGAGCTAGTGGATAAACTGTCACATCAACATAAGCTTAGCTGGGCCATGCATCCTAGCGACGATTCAGTGCCTCAAATCAAAGCAAATCAGCGACTGGTTATATCGCATGGCAGAAGCGGCATCGACAATAGTGACGCCGTCATCATATAAAGTTAGTTCACTCAACACACACAGCAGCTGTGAGCCAAAACAGCGATGTGCTAAGCGACAAAATGTGAATAAGAGCGGAGTTTGGAATATATCTAATCCAGTCCAGGGAACCGTTCCAAAATGTATAGCATGTGGTACAGGTGGGCACTGGCCAACAAAATGTAACAAGTTCCAGTCTAGCGAAGTGGACCAAAGATGGCAGATTGTCAAAACGGGCAAGGCTTGTTTTAGATGTTTAAAGGATCATCATAACGGCTGCCATTCGAAAAAGGACTGTGGCATAGACGGTTGTACTAAAAAGCATCATCCATTGCTTCATCAAAAGAGTACGATCAGTGTATCTAATACCGCCGAGAGTTTCGTGAGCGCGCACCAAAGTAAGAACATGGGTAGCCAATTCTTCCGAATCATACCCGTAAAGTTGCACAGCCAGGGCACATCAATGGAGATATATGCGTTCCTAGACGAAGGATCGTCGGTGACACTGATGGACACCACGATATTCAATAAGCTCGGAATTGAAGGCACGCCATCGCCGATGTGTTTACAATGGACCAGCGAAACGACACGACAAGAAAGTGCGTCGGTGCGGGTTTCAATCCAAATCTCAGGCAATAACGAAAAGAAGCTTTACTGCTTTACTCAACAATGTGCAGTCTATCCAAAACATAGCATTGCCAACGCAACCGGTCAACGTCGAGGAGTTCCGTGGTAAGTTTAGCCATCTCAAGAATTTACCGCTGCACTCATATTACAACCAACAGCCTATGCTACAGATTGGAACCAACAATTGGAAAGTCGCTGTCCCTCGGAAGGTCGTGAGAGTAAGTGGAACGAACCCATAGCGTCTAAGTGCCTGTTTGGCTGGAGCATCCAAGGCTCAGCAACAACAAAGCGTCCGATATTTATGCACCACTGCGATTGTAACTGGCAAGAGCGACGATAAACGAGCAATCAAAATTCTAGATCGGACTTGCCAAAAGCAGGACGGACAGTATGAAGTTGGGCTTCCGTGGCACAACGAACTGGAGCCATTACCAGAAAGCTACGCCAACGCAGTCAGGCGACTCAATTGCTTGAAGAGGAAAATCGAAAAGGAACCAGAACTGTATACGTATATTGATGAACAAGTCCAAAATCTTTTAGCAAAGGGCTATGCGATTCCACTAGCAGATGTACAAAAAAATCAAGAAAAATATACATGGTACCTGCCAATATTTATAGCGGTAAATCCAAACAAGCCGAGCAAAATAAGGCTAGTATGGGATGCGGCAGCCAAGTCACACGGAACATCATTAAACGACCGTCTATTAAGCGGCCCAGACTATTTGAACCCAGTCGTCGATGTTCTATTAGCCTTTAGAGTCGGTAAAGTGGGAGTCTGTGGTGATATTGCGGAAATGTTCCACAGAATTAACATCCGCAGCCAGGATATGCATGCGCAACGCTTCCTCTGGTACGACAAAAAGAACGACAAAACAAGCGCATACGTCATGCGTGCAATGACGTTCGGGATCAGCTGTGCGCCGTTCATAGCGCATTACGTGCGCAACAAGAATGCTGAAATTAATCGCCTTGATTGTCCACGAGCGTAAGAAGCCTATGGCTTCAACGCGCACTACGTGTACGACTTCATCGACAGCATGGACGACGACCAAGAAGCCATCGATATATCCAACCAGGTTCGAGAGGTTCATGCAAAAGGCGGATTTACTATACGTAACTGGGCAACGAACTCGGCAACCGTGCTTACGCACCTTAAAAGCGGTGCAACCAACCAAAAACCTGTTCTGTTTGGCTCAACTGAAAAGGTGCTAGGTATGTATTGGGAGCCATCCAATGATATGTTTAGATTTATATGCAGATTCCCGAGACTTCGCCGTGACGTACTGAATGAACACACGGTCCCAATCAAAAGGGAGGTACTTCAAGTCCTTATGTCAATCTTCGATGCCCTGGGACTGCTGGCGTGCCATACTGTCGGCTTAAAGATCATGCTGCAGCGCGTATGGCGCGTAAATATTGACTGGGACCAAAAGCTGCCAAACTCGCTAATGGGAGACTGGCGCCAATGGAAACAGCTACTGCCACAGGTAGCTGCCGTCCAAATTCAAAAATGCTACTCACAGAGGCTGTCCAGAGCAAGACGTGTCGAGCTACACACATTCGTCGACGCAAGCGAGCATGCATACGCGGCTGCTTGCTATCTACGAGTGTCGCAGGATGATGCCGTCGATGTTGTGTTAGTGGCCGCAAAGAGCAAGGTTGCACCACTGAAGCCTTTATCAATTCTACGCCTGGAACTGCAGGCAGCTGTAATGGGCGCACGCTTAGCGAAAAAAATCGTCAACGTACAAAAACTCCGTACCGACAGCGTTACGTACTGGTCGGATTCAAAAACCGTCCTCCAGTGGCTAATTATGGATCCACGTAACTTTCAACAGTTCGTGATGCACAGAGTCGGAGAAATATTAGAGCTCTACGGTGCTGAACAATGGCGATGGGTTCCAACAAAAAAGAACGTCGCTGACGAGGCTACAAAAATGAGTAGCAATCCACAGTTAACGCAATGGCTAAGTGGACCTGACTTCCTAAGGACCCCGAGCAAAAATTGGCCCAACGAACTGAAGCAATCGACAAAATGGAACTTCGTAAACATGTTTTCGTACTCCAAAAAACCCCTGAAATTAGGCTCAACTTAGAGTATTTTTCTGATTGGCGCCGTTTGTATCGGGCTATAGCAACATTCATGCTGTACGTCGAGCGACTACAAGGAAAATGTGCCAAACGAGTCATGCCAACTACTGTAAGCATAGCACACATACAATCGGCAAAAACTTTACTGTATAAGCAAGAGCAAGCCCTTGTGTTCGCAGAAGAAATCAATACGATAGCCTCAGAGCTGCCGCTTAATCAAAAAAGCAGACTTATCGGGTTAAACGTATACCTAGACAATGCAAATATCTTGCGGGTAAAAGAAAGAATAGATGCAGGCGACTTCATGGAAGATGGTATCGTCCTTCCGCGCGAGAGTAACGTAACGTTATTGGTGGTCAAAAATTACCACGAGAAATATCATCACCTCGCTCACGAAACTGTCATAAATGACATAAAGGGAAGCTTTTATATTCCACGTCTACGAATTGTATATAAATCCGTACGGAAGAAATGCCAAAAATGTAATGTAAACGCAGCCACTCCAGACCCGCCGCAAATGGCTCCTATACTCAGAGCCAGATTGGGCAATTTCGAGAAGCCTTTTACGTACACGGATACTACGTCGGCCGTATACTCGTCAACTTTGGCAGACGCAAAGAGAAGAGATGGATCGCACTCTTCACTTGTCTAACATTGCGTGCAGTCCACTTTGAGATTGCACACAGATTAGATACGAGCTCATGTATTATGTGCCTCGGCAACTTCATGGCACTGCCCGGGACCCCGAAAGAAATATACTCCGATAACGCGACGAATTTCAAAGCGACAGAGAACGTCAAACGCGAAGAGCTCGTCAAGATCAACTTCGACAAAATAATCGTCAAGTACGATAGTATCAAATTGCGATTCAACCCACCAGCCGCACCGTACATGGGTGGAGCATGGGAGCGGCTTGTACGCACAACAAAAAACTGTATTGAGAAGCATCTGCCCGAACTTCTCTTTCAACGACGAAAGCTTGAGAAGTGCACTGATGGAAGCACAGTTCAAAATGAATTCACGCCCGCTAACTTTCGTTAGCCTGGACACGATCGTCGACATCGCACTCACTCCAAACCATTTCTTATTGGGCACGGCAAATGGCTACAAACCGTTTTCAACGACAAGCACAGACTTGAGACGACGCTGGTACCTTTGGAGATCGTTTTTGGCAACGTTGGATGAAGGAATATACACCAGTGCTGACTAGCCGCACTAAATGGTTCTAGAAATGTTCGCCAATAAGAGTTGGCAGCATTGTTATCATCGTAGACGACACTCTGCCCAGAAATTTCTGCCCGAAAGGGCGCGTCATCGACACCGTCATAGCAAAGGATGGACAAGTTCGCCGTTTGACCATTCAGACTCAGCACGGTATTATGGAACGGCCAGCAACGCTTAGAAGATGGCAACTGACCCTGAGGATCAATTACGAAGGGGGGAATGTTACCGCCAAAATCTATAATTTGAATTAGAAACGTATTTTATAAATTATGTTAATAATTTCTGTTATTTTAAAATATGTTGTCAACTTGACATCATTGATGTATTTAAAAATTATCTTTTTATAAGTTATCGATACCAAAAATGAAAAAAGGATCGATGCTCGATACCCACGCCAGTCGGTTTTTTAACAGCGGGAAGAAAAGCACAAAAGTTTTTAAGCTTCTCACACTCTGACTTTTTACTTTCGCACTACTAACATACACACATATATAATCTTTTAGGAAATAAACTTTATTATTAACCTATAAATTGTGTGGTCTTAATGTTGGTTTTGCCGTTGGAGTAAAGCTGTACGAAATTTGTGTCCGCCGCCGACAACAGTGATGTTTGGAGGACCTTACCAGTAATATATATTCAAAATTTGGTGACTGTAGCTCTAAAACTGTGGGAGAAATAGCCATTTCCGATATTTTAAGGCGGGGGCGCTGGGGGCGTTCTAGTGGGCGTGGCCGGGAAATCATGCATTTTTTGGCAGAGATCACCAGCTATCAACATACCAAATTTGGTGACTCTAACTTTAATATTGTGGAAAATATTCAACTTTAATCGATTTGCCAGCCTCCCAGTCAAAGCCAATATACTAGTTTCACTTCGTGAACGAGTATAAAAACAATTTTCTTCGACAGTAAGACGTCTGAAAAAATTATATGCATCATAAAATCTGAGAGAGATCAACTTTAAATTCAATGCTTACACACAATACAATTTATTAGTATTAACTGTTTCTGACATTAACATAACAGATATTTGGTTTTATGTTCATTTTGTGAAACATAACGTAACTCACTGAACGCTGCACGAGATATATTGTTTGAAAAACAATAGGTATTTTTAAAGTGATATGCAGATTTATAAATCATTATTACATTAATTAATGATCGTAAATATTTTGCTTTTTAAAACAGTGCATTGTACATACCTGGAGTAGTCCTTTTTACAGAGTATTAGACCTCGTCTCGTAAAACAACTAGAGCCGACGTCGGCTAACATAGCTCCACAGCAATGACATTTTAGGCAGCCGTTATGCCAATATCTGTCTAAAGCATATAAAAGATATCTATCACTTATTTTATCTATGAAAATACAGAAAGAAAAGGAAAAGGTTAGTCGATATATATATATATATATATATATATATATATATACATATATACATATATACATTTTAGGTAAAAAGTATATCTATGTATAATTATTTATACAGCTTTGGCAAGAAAATAAAGTTATTTTTATGATGCAAAAATTTAAATACTCTATCAGACTTACAGCTTTTTACTGCGAATAGTCAGCCTCATTGGGAAGTGTGTATATAAGTTAACGAGTACGCCTCGCGCGCAACAGTTTGACACTTCGTTGCCAAGCAAAGCGTTGAAAAACGGTTGCGCGCATGACGCTGACGCAGCGGATTCTTGATGGTGCCCTGATCAAAATGGGCAGCATAGGTAACATGAGCCCTTGCCTGTGTCGCAAGAGCAGCGTTATCGCTTATGCTTAATCGGCTTGCCGACTGTAGTTGGTTTTTAGTAATTAGGTTTTCTTGCACCAGCCGCTGTGGCTTGTAGTTCTTAAGGTTCAGTCTTGTATGAGCAATTTATACGCCGAGTTATAAATATTGTACTTGCTCCGACACTTTGTCGTAAAATCGATTTGAATTTAATTACCAAGTTACTGAGCCACAAGGCCAGTAGCAGGAAGAAAATTCCCATCCTAATCTTCGGCTTCAGTTGGAAGACGAACTACAACCTTTCAAGGGAAATAGCCATAGACGACGCTGGACTGAAGCTGCATAAGCAACGTTTCGTCGCGGGACAGGCAAACTAAATAAAGCTGGCGCCCACCATTTAATTTATTTTAATTAATTTGTTTCTAAGTCTCGGCCATTGCAAAAAAAAAAAAAGACGAGACGTGAAGTGTCTACGAGATTGTTTTTATTTTTGACTTATTTGCCAATAAGCTGATGAACTTAGCTGGTTATAGGGAAATTAAAAGAGAATTAGACAGTGACGAAGAGGGGGTACTCAGATACAAAGTTATCAACAATATAGAGAAGAGTTAGGAGACATGGGTGCCAGCCAGCTTCAAGCGCTGATTGCCGGCGCAGTAAGCCAGGTCTTAGCCCAACAAAAAGAAGAATTCAATGCGCACTCATTAAAAACTCAGATGAACTCTTTACAATTAGAAGCACTCCAAGTAGAGGTGTACCAAAGAATCACTGTAGACCCTGAAATCGGGTGTGAAATACCGTTGGATATTGTAAAATCTGTCCCAGAATTTAGTGGAATGCAAAGCAACTATGTGTCCTGGAGGCAGTCTGCTACAGACGCCTATGAGTTATTCAGGCCCTACGCAGGCAGCTGCGCCCACTATCCGGCTGTAACAATAATTTGAAAAAAAATAAAGGCCCCCGGTAGAGCGCTATTAACATCGCACAACACAGTGTTAAACTACATATGACGCTATAATAGCCAGGTTGGACTGCGGACAAAACATCGCTTCGACTTCTGCGACAGGATTTAGAGATGGTCCGAGGTTGAACGAAAGTTGACCCTCGTCACAAATAAAATAATCATGACATATGAGACATACAAGACAACGATGCTCAAATGTATGCGAAACATTAGAGGAAAAAGCTCACAATCACAACAACAAAAGCAAGAATCAAGAAAGGCAGGAAACTGACCGGTCAGATAAAACCCCTCACTATGTTAGGAGACAGACCAAACAACAACAGCACAACCCTAGTCAGAACCAGAACAACCAGACAACGCAGCACCACTGGACAGAGCCTATGGACGCCGACCCTTTTTCGTCAAGGTTCAGGCAGCAGACAAGTTTCAGGAAAGACCAAGGAGCTAGTGCTCCGTAAACGGTCAGTGCCAGAAAAGGCAAAATTCGGCCGAAAGAATGTCAGGCCAAAGACGCCAACGGGTGCACAAAACAGTGTAATAAGCCGTTGATGATCAAGACCAACAGTATAATAGTGCCGCTGAAGCAGCGATAGCCGATATTCAGGACGACTTGGAATCACAGCGTGACAATGACCTGATACATTTTTTAGGGAACGCTCCGGCCTACCGTTCATGGAACGACAGCTGGCTGGGAAAGAACTAAAAATTTTAGTCGACAATGGGGCGGCCAAGAACTACATAAGACCCATAAACGAGTTGAAGAATGTAAAGCCGGTCGATTCCCCTTTCTCAATTAGTTCCATACATGGTTTCGACAAAATTAACCAGAAATGTTCCATGAACGTTTTTGGAACAACTGCATCTTTTTTCTTACTAGATTCATTCGACGGCATTATAGGATTCGACTTGCTAGCACAGGTTGGAGCGACGCTAGACGCCGAGAGCGGTGCAATAAAGTATGGAACTGCATCCGAAAAGCTGCAACACCATTATTGCAACAATGTGAACTTCACTAACGCGAACGACATCGTAGTACCAGTATCAGTGAGAGCAGAATTTAGGACCTGTAACGAGGCATTGCCGTTTAATACTTCAGTTGTTGCCTAAATCCGAACGGTTGACGACAACCCGGTATATTCCAAATTATACCCACACCCCATGAGAGTAGCCGATTTCGTCAAAAAAGAAATTAATGAGCTACTACGAAATGGCATCAAAGTCACCCTATAACAATCCCACCTGGGTTGTTGATAAAAAAAGGACACGACAAAAACGGTAATATCGTCATTGATTTTAGGAAGTTAAACGAGCGAACGGTCGCCGATAAATACCCGATGCCAAACATTCCCATGATATTAGCCAATCTAGGTAAAGCTAAATATTTTACAATGCTCGATCTAAAATCTGGATATCACCAAAAAACATCTTTTTCCGCAAATTTTTCAAAGAGCGATTAACGGCGTCCTGCGTGAACAAATTGGCAAGACATGCTATGTTTACGTCAATGACGTCATAATCTTCTCTGATAACGAAAAAGAGCACGTAGGTCATATAGACTGGGTTTTAAAGAGTCTCTGTGAGGCTAACATGAAAGTCGTCAAAGAGAAGACAAAATTTTTCAAAGAGAGCATTGAGTACCTCGGCTTCATAGTAGCCAGGGGCGGTGCAAAAACAGACCCTGAAAAGGTAAAAGCTATTCAAGAGTATCCGGAGCCAAAAACACTGTTCGAGCTGAGGTCATTTTTAAGCCTAGCCAGTTACTACAGATGTTTCGTCAAAGATTTCGCTGCAGTTGCAAAACCAATGACAAATCTGCTAAAAGGCGAAAACGGCTCCGTAAGCAAGCATGTCTAAAAAGACTATCATCGAGTTTTATGATGTGCAAAGGGACGCATTCGAGAGGCTAAGACATATTTTAGCTTCAGAAGACATCATGCTCAGTTATCCTGATTTCCGAAAACCATTCGATCTAACGACGGATGCCTCTGCATATAGTATCGGTGCGGTACTGTCACAAGAAGGCAGGCCCATCACAATAATACCAAGAACTCTAAAAGATAACGAAACGCATTTCGCAACAAACGAATGAGAACTCTAGGCTATAATATGGGCGTTGGGTAGGTTGCAGCAATACCTGTACGGTACGCACGACATTAATATCTACACTGATCATCAGCCACTCACTTTCGCTGTGTCTGATAAAAACCCAAACACAAAGATAAAAAGATGGAAGTCATATATAGGCGAACACAAGGCGAAAAATTTGTACAAGCCAGGCAAAGAAAACCATGTAGCGGATGCGCTTTCACGGCAAAACGTAAATGTTTTGCAAAATGAAATAGAATCCGATGTAGCCACCATTCATAGTGAACAATCACTTACCCACACGATAGAAATCACAGACAAACCGGTTAATTGCTTTAGGAACCAAATAGTTCTACAGAAGGCACAATTCCCGTTAAAACGTACATTTGTACTATTTCGAGAAAAAGTGCTACTTCACAAAGGATGACGAAGACCTCCAGGAAATAAAAAAGGTGGTGCAACCAAACCTCGTGATCGCAATTCATTGCGGGCTACACACGTTAGCACTCCTACAGAACCAACTCGTTCAAGTTTTCCCGGCAACCAAATTTTGGCACTGCAAAAGTCTAGTGACCGATGTCACTAACAGAACAGAACAAAGAGAAATAGTTGTGCCCGAACACAACCGCGCGGCCCAAGAGAATGTAAAACAAATCCTTGGCGATTATTATTTCCCAAAAATGTCTAAACTAGTTACGAAGGTAACTGCAAACTGTAAAGTCTGCACTCGAGCTAAAGATGACAGACATCCCAGAAAACAGTTACTAGAAATAATAAATAAGATAGTTAGGGCCCAGCAGACCCAACTAGAGAAAAACAATCCAAACCGACAAAACAGGGTCTTCGAAGTAGGAGAATAAGTATTCTTATAATCAAATAGAAGGATAGGAAACAAGCTAACCCCTTTATGTTCAGAGGAAGTTGTACAAGCAGACCTCGGCACATCTGTTCTTATTAAAGGGAGGGTGGTCCATAAGGACAACCTAAGATAGCGTTAGTTCTTCATTACCCCAATAGGTTTAAGTGACAAAATAGTTTTAATCCGTTTATTCCCTGCAGGGTTATCGGCTTGGTTATTGTCATCCTAGCAGCAGCAAATGCCCGGATCACCACTATTCTCACTCCAAGTACATACCAATAGGGGATCAGAGAGGATACGTTAGACATTGCAGTAATCTAACGGAGTTCGCTGAAATAATAGACGCGACAGGCAAACTGTCCGAGACTTTTCCGCAATCCTACAGGCGTAAATTACTAGACGCGGATTTAGACCACGCTAGGAGTCTGTTGTCCGTTTTTAGAGTGCACCACAGAAGTGCCAGGAGTATAGATTTCCTGGGCACGGCACTCAAGGTTGTAGCCGGCACACCAGATGCCACAGATTAGATATGATTAAGATGACGGAATCATATCTCTATGAAGCGCTGTTAGCAAGAAACAGAATGCTAATAACTGAGATTCAAAACCTAATGCTTACTGTCACACTTGCGAAATCCGGCATTATAAATCCTACGATCCTAGATCACAATGACCTAAAAGCCGTATTGCCTGTGCACCGCACAGAAATACCCATAGTTAGCCTATTGGAGGCCTCTTCTGTAAAGGTCCTCCAATCAGAAAGTATTGTTCATATTATAGTAAATTATCCGAAGATAAAATCCGTCTGTAGAAAAATTACCATTTTGCCTGTGTAACATGGACACGAAGTACTTCAGCCACAGGACGACATCAACTCAACATAATAGGCCACGAACCGATCCTTAGTTTGCCACTCCTGCAAAGGATGAATTTTAAGAACCTTAATACCATCCGATATTTGCAAGAAAGGATAGACGCCGTGGGATCTTCCAAGACGTGGTGCGCAGCGGCACTAGTACTCAGCCTTGTGTTCATTGCTTTCATCTTCCTCGTTCAACGACTTAGAAGGAAGCGAGCTTCGAAGGAGATTCAGAAAGTCGTCGAGAGCTTTCAGATGGACGAGGACGCCCATGTTTCAAAAGGGGGAGCAGTTAACGAGTACCCCTCGCTCGCAACAGTTTGACACTTCGTTGCGACGAACTACAACCTTTCGAGGGAAATAGACATAGATGACGCTGGACTGAAGCTGCATAAGCAACGTTTCGTCGCAGGACAGGCAGACTAAATAAAACTTATAGATGAACTTTTGAAATTTTGCTAAGATAGATTAATTATATCGAGTTATACTCTACCTATCGAAAGGTTTCGTTTAAACTAGAAAAAAAATATACCACAAGTTGTGATAGCTCATCTGGTTCATGATTCAGATATAAAACTGTAAATAATTAGGACGAAAGTAAATTTTGTGGACTTAATGGGGGTTTTCGGGAATTCGATCAAACAGATAACAATTTGTGTTTTGAATTCGCGTGGTACCTCATCAATGACATACCTTGTTCAAAGCTATGAAGAAATTAAATTGTTTGTCTTGGAAAATGAGATGAAATGCGTATAATAGCGTTGATATAGCTTGTTGAAACTTGTGAACTTCTTCCCTATCATAAAACTTTGGTCCTCCGACTTTTAGAAAACTTTTATATTTTGAAATCTATGTACAAAACCAAAGCCGAAATCCATATTTGAATTGCGTTTTTTTTTTTACATTTTTGCATATGTGGGGCGAATAGGGAGAGGTATCCCCAATTCACGTGAACGGTTTGAACTAAGTTTGGCTGCTCTAACTCTTATGGTTTTAAAGATATCTTTAAAAAAAAAGAGTAAACAACTCAGAAACTATGACATAGGTTTTGTATAGATGTACATATGCTAAAAATACATTTTTCACATTAAAAAGTATTGGAACGAAAACAGCGGAACCAACTTTGGTCCGGTTTACCGTTCTTGCTATGTAGTTATTTTTATTCGGAGAACACAGCTGATTCTGATCGTTTTATTAAGCCCCCACCCCTAAGCTGCGCATTAGACCATCTCTTTTTGATCTCTTCTTTTTCTGGACTTCGGCACGCTAACAACGTGCCTCGGATATTGTAACAAGGCCTCCAATAGCACGTGACATAATAAAGAACAGATAAAGCTGCAAGTGATCTCTAGTGTTTCTTGGGGATATTGGCGTGGAACTGACCCCTACCTACCAAATAAGTTAATCCGTTCGGCTACCCGTGGCGAAGCCGTATAACTGTGGCCAAATTTCGCTACATTATTATGAAATGCGTAAATCAGGGTATAATATATATATATATTATATATATATATCGATCAGCATCATTATCCGAGTCGATCTAGATCTGTCCGTCTGTCTGTCCGTCCGTCTGTATGAACGCATCGATTTCGGAGACTACAGAAGCTTGAATGCTGAACTTGGAACGATATATCGGTTATCGATATCAACACTATCAATATTTCGATGCAACGATGATTATCAACACGACTCTTTAATTCGATAACTAGTATGTTTTTAAAATTAGTTTATTGTTTTTATTGAAATCAATTAATTATTTAATACCACAAAATCTAAATTGAATCAAAGTCTGATGGTATGCATTTTAAAGTAACTATAAAAACTCTAAAACAGAGAAATGCATTTCGGTTTTTAAATCGCACATGAATTTATTGGTATTGTGCAATGGGCATCAGGCCGGTTGTTGAAATTAAAGAATTAAAACAAAGACAATATGAGTAATAAATTTGAATGCAAGCAATTATTATATCAAACACGAAACTACAATATAAAATGGTTTAGGAAAAAATATTTTTAAATTCAATTAACTGGGAGCTTTTAAGAAATCGCATACATTCATTGCAATCAATTGCAGTAATTAAAATTAAAATTAAAATTAATTAAATAAAAAAATTTATGTTTTTAAAAATTAGTATTTTTATTATAGGGGTCTTCATCACATGTCGCAAAAGAAAGGCATACTGGCTGTCAGGAGCCGCCGAGGGAAATAAATAGCGACAATAGGACCAACTTTTACGAGACCTACACGTTTCCCCGGAAAAAACTATAGAATTACATCACAGAGAAAATGTGCTATTCGCAGAGTAGCAAAACAAAAATTCACATTCATAAGCAGTTCTGGGGGTTGAAATGACGATTAACTCAAGACCTATAATATTTGTATCACCTTATAGCGAGAATCAAAAAGCTATTACCCCAAATCGATGTTCGCGAATATGTTCTGGAGCCGACGGGTGGAAAACTCAGGTTGCCAAATGTCAAAAAAAAAATAAAAATAAAAAAAATTAACACATAATTTACACACACGTACACACACAATTTCGGATTTTGGATCCCTTTCCCCGCTCGCCCCATATATAAAAAAAATTCAGTTCAAATACTACAGGCTTGCAGTACATAGATTTGAATGCTTTTGTTAAGGAGGGGGTAAAAGAGCGTACAAAAAAATTTGTTTTGCTATTTTTTTTGAGCAATTTTATTCGAAACTTTTGTACATTATTGAGCATACTTTTGACAATGTTGTGTAATTTTTTCATGCAGAAATATTGAAGCATAAGCCGATAGCAGAGCCACAGAATGTTTTAGGGAAAAAACAATTTGCGGTAATCACCACAACTCGGCCGGAAATTATCAGAAAATGAAAAACCAATGAAAATTAGTTAAATTATAATTAAATCTTCCCCCCAATTTTTGGCGGCCGTGTAAAGTGTGAACTGTTATTTTCCACGAAAAGTTCCGTCATTTTGTGGGTGGAAAACACCCTTAATGTAAAAAAAAAAATTGTACTAAACGTTGGGGTACGGTATTTTATATGTCGAAAATGCGTAGAAAGTTTGAAATGAATCGGTCAAGTAGTTTCTAAATGGCAGTGAACACGGACTTTGAAAAAGTAGTTTTGAGAAAAACGCGTCTAAGGTTTGTGAATTATGAATTATAGCGTTAAAGGCCAGGAGATTAATAAGACAATAACTTTAAGGATATTGTTTATATCGGCTTAAAACTAAAATTTAAAGGACATATTCTTGAAATGTTAAACAAAAAGATACGACAAGAAAAAAACGATTTTTCGAAACCCCCCCCCCCCCCTCTCTCTCTCTCTCTCTCAACTTAAGTTATAAAAATTTCATAAAGATCATAATTTTAGTTTAGAAGTTATTAAATGTATGTATGTAACGACAGTGTTTAGAGTATCCTGTAGTCGAGAGCTCCCGACTAGAACCCCTTTACTTGCATCTTAATGCTTTAGCATCTGAAATTTATAATTACGCTTTTTAAACAGACCCCCAATATATTGATGTAATATCAAGAAAAGCAGATGTTGAAACTTACCTCCACAACCACCACACACTTTAATTAATGTGTTTGGATGTATTAACTGTTGGTTGTTAAAGTCATTCGAAGATTCATCCATAAACGACAATTGAGACGAAGAAATATTTGAGTTACTTTCAGCAATATCCTTGGTGTGGCTGGTTCTATAACCAATAACTACTGAAGGGAAATTTTCCGGACTAGAGGAATCTTGCTGATGCGCCGCTAGTATATCAGTATATGAATGGAACGATGCATTCATTGCAAAAATTTCTGATTAATTTTATTTATAAAGGCATATAGGTGCTATTTATTGCACGGGAATTTCTGGAATAGATATAAGCCCAAAGATTTTTAATTTTAGTATAATTAGTATGTAATTGATAATTAATTGAATAAAAACAAAATTCGTTAATAAATACACTAAACTGTAATTGGAGACAAGAGTATATTGGTTTTGTGCAGTGTCGGTAATTTTTTTCGTAGCTATTAAAGCTAAATTTTGAACTTACACTAGCGTCAGATAAAATGCACAGATTTCATGGCTGGGCTCACTAGGGGCGTGGCAAATATTGAAAATCAATATATTTCTCAATTTAAGGCTTGAGTCACCATATTTCGACGACAGACTACTGGTTACCTCCTCTAATGATCGAACCAAAGCGTGTGTGCACCGCCCACTGACAGTGTGGAAAATGGGGAAAATATGTATTCTTCGCAGTTATAGATGTAGAAGCATTTTTAAAAGTACATTTTAATGGTCAGTTCATTAAGGTTACTATACTTAAAATAAGTAACGGGCTCTAGTCGGGATCGCCCGACTAGGGGATACTCTGAACGCTGTCTTCGCTTAAATTTCAACCCCTTTGCATTGATACATACATACACAAAATCACACACACCCAAAAATTCATGCCGCAAGCTGTGTGTTTTTCTTAGCCGCTGCGCTTGGCCCCCAGTATGAAAACTAAATTCGCGAGAAACCTATAAACTAAGAGCATGATCTTAATGAAATTTGTGGTATGTAATCTAAAATCTATGTACAAACCAAATCGGAAGTCTATAGTATTTGAATTTCGTTATATTAATACATGGGGTGAGTGGGGGCAGGTATCCAAAATTTGAAACACTCTTAACCTGCGTATGCTCCACGAGAAAATCTTGAACTAAATTGTATGGCTCTAGATCTTATAGTCGACGAGAATTTAAAAACACTAAGTAAAACCAAATCGATATTAATGATACGGTTCAAAATATCGACAAAAAATTAGAAACTTATAAACGTACTGCGAATGGTATTATAAAATCGATTGTCGTTTAGTTAGAGTCTATAGCTTTTGTAGTTTTCGAGATTGCTGCATTTATACACATGGACAGATGGACAAGGCTAAGTCGACTCGGCTAGTGATGCTGATATAGAATATATTTACTTTATTGGGTTAGAGATGCCTCCTTACATACATGTGCACAAAACCATTATAACCTGATTTCCCCATTTTCAATGGCTTAAGGGTACACTAAGTAAGAACGTTGCAAACGGACGTAACCAACTGCGTAAAACTCGTTCACAGTACATAGAAGTTATTATTGGAAAAATATAACATTTTTATATTTCGTAGGCGCAGAGGAGTGCGTGGCGAACATTTTTCTAGTCAGTGTGGCCGGGATATCACGTTCACAATTTTTGCCAGTCTCCCAGTGGGCGTGGCACAAAAATCGTTCAAGTCTTTATCTTTAATAGCGCCGAAAAAAGTTACGTTCATCCGAACGGCATGACGAACATTGCACAAAATCAATATACTCTTGTTGCCTCGTGCACGAGTATAAAAAAAGAAAACAAGTGTGGGGGCTCAAGTCGGAAGTGCCCGACTAGAAAAATCCTGTCTTTTCATGCATTTAAACCATTGTGTATTCATACACACATACACAAATTCAAACCACGAGCTGTGTGTTTTTTTTTTAGCCCTCTATGAAAACTAAATTCGTGAATAAATTTAAAACTAAGAGCATGATCTTACTGAAATTTTCATGGCTTAACAAGAGCTTTGAAATCTATGTATTGTATTTGTATTGTGTTTTTTTCATATACGAGACGGGTGGCGGGTGGTATCCAAAATCCGAAATATTCTTAACATGCGTATGCTTCACAAGAATATATTGAATCAAAGTTTGTGGCTCTAGCTCTCATAGTTGAGATATGCTCAAGTTATCGACAATATGAAATAAACTTTATCTACGTATGCGTATACACTGACTTATAAAGTCCAAGCTCAGCTATCTAGTTTTTACAAGTTTTGTCAACTCAGCAGACGCCTTGTTTGTTTCCCATAATGAGATTGGTATTATTTCTCCAATGCCTATTCATTTTTAAAGTGGAAGCTTAAAGTAATCCAACTCTGCACGAATACTGGCAGCATATCCACACATCCAAATTGATGTTATTTCTCATTTTTATTCGATTTAAATGAGAGAGATCTCAGCTTGAGTGTTATTGACGTGCTTTATTTGTGCTCCAAAACTTTTATTTATCTTTGACTTAATAAATTGCCTTTTATTCCGCATTTTTATTCAATATTGTGCTTTATTTGAAAAGCTTTATTTTGCTGTGCAGAGTGCCTTATGTTGTGCATTGTAAGTCTTTTTAATAAACTTATTAACTTTAACTAACGCGGCGTCAGTGCTGTGTTGTTGTTAGTGTCTGTTTTGGTTATCTATATCCGGCGCTTTACATCATGTATAACTTATTGTTTGTTGTCACTTACAAGAATTGTTTGTGTCAAACCTCCTTTGTTTTAAGCGTTTGCTTGGGCTATTCTCGTCTGCCGTTGTTTGTCTGCTTTGCGCTCTAGCACATAATTTGAAATCGTAGTCAATATGGTGTGCCGCAAAAAATCAAGCAGGTCTGCATTGAAATTCAAATTCATTACTCCAGAATATATAATTCAATGAGAAATCAATTTTTAAAACCTAATAATGTTATTAAGCAGCTTTCGGTTGATTTTCACTAGAGCATACAGCTACTTAGCAATTTTAAATCTGACATTCCCCCTAATATCCAGTTAGAATCTAAATTTTTAACTGTACCCTCTTCATTTCCCCCTAAACCTGTCCAGCCACTTACTCCTGTATTGGGTACACCTCAACCATGGCCACCGCACATGATTGTTCATGACTTTAAACCCAAAAAGCATCTAATAGTTTGGGATCAGAAAACTATATATATATATATCAGAATGTCAGAGGTCTTCTATCCAAGCTCAAAACTTTTTTAAGGGTAGAACTTTTTCTCTATCGGACATTATTGCTTTTTAGAAACTTAGCTAAATTCTACCATATCTGATTGTAAAGTATTCTCCAATAATTGTACGGTGTATAGACACGATCGTGCAAATCGTCGTGGTGGTGGAGTATTAATTGCTGTTAAATCCTCACTCGTCTGAACTTTTTCATTTCACTGCGCCTACTGATGCAGAGATTGTCGCTGTAAAAGTAACTGTCCATATTGTGCTATATTTATCACTTGCTCCTACATACACCTTCTTCAAATATTGAGGTTTATTTGCAACATCTGGCCTGTATTAATCAGGTCTCTTCTCATGTGCGTGATAATGATTACATTGTTTTGTTGGGTGATTTTAATATACCGAACATTTTTTGGTCAATATTCACATCCACAAATTACCTTGTTATTTTTTTATCTATCTGTCATGATTTTTTAGATGATATGCTTGACGTCTCGTTGTTCCAGATCAATTCCATTTGTAATCAATTGAATAGAACACTTGACCTTGTCTTTATCAACGATCATCGTATTGCTGACGTCTGCAGGTCATCCCCTCTATCTGTCCCTGAGGATATATACCATCCTACTCTTGAAGTAGCTCTGTCCGTTTTCAAATCCCAGAATTTACATTCCACAACGCCTATTTACCATACTTAATAAACCAATGGAACCGATTAGATGTTATTAAATTTTTTTATAAAACCCTTTCTTTATAAAACTCACTCTTAGATGTGTGTATCCTAATTGTACCCCTGTGCTTGATTCTATAAAACCTCCGTGGTTTACTCCCAGACTAGCAAACTTAAAAAACATTAAGTCTAAATGTTTTAAAAAGTTTAAAAAATCTGGTTCTAATATTGAGATGGCGAAATATTCCAAAGCCAATATAATATAATTATAATTCTCAGTGCTATGAGAATTATCTTGCCAGTTGCAAAAGGCAATTTTTTTTGGAAAGAATCGTTTATCATTCCTCTCCTCAAAAAAGGTGATAGGTCAGATGTATCAAACTATAGGGGCATTGCCAAACTGTCTGCTATTCATAAATTGAAAAAATAATTACCTCCACTTTGCAACATATCTGAAAATCAATTTTGTTCCCTGCTTAACATGGTTTTGTAAAGAGTCGGTCAACTACGACTAATTTGCTAGAATTTAACTCGTTGGTAAATGATGCTTTCCTGACAAAAAAGCAAACTGATGTCATTTACACTGACATTTGACTATGTACATCATGAACTATTACTGCTGAAACATGACCTTATAGGTTTCCCTCCCTCTCTCCTGGTTTGAATTTCCTCTTATTTAAAGGGAAGAACCCAAAGAGTTTTACTTAAATCCACAACCCCCAAACAAGTTCATGCTACCTCAGGTGTACCCCAAGGTAGTCATCTTGAACTTTTACTCTTTACTCTTTCTATAAATGACCTCCCTTTATAATTTCACATGCTCCCATACGCAGATGATGTGAAACTAATTTATTCTTATATAAATTCCCAACATCATACTCGTTAACTAGACGATCTGAACTCTATGCAGCTTTGGTGTTCGGCTAACCAGTTGCAACTTAATTGTTCAGTGTTTATGTTTATATTTTTTACTCGTTCCAAGCCACATTTAGATAATTAAACTATAGATAAATAGAGAGTAGAGTTTCAGCAGTCCAAGGTATAAGTCGTAGCTTGGAAGAAAGGTCGTCTAGTCGTCAAGTTGTAAAGTCGTCAAGTCGTCGTTGCTGCATATCTATTAACCTGATCTATTATGTTAAATATAATATTATCTTTATATTAATAAAAGCGACCTAATCAGTAATACATTTGGGGGCTCGGCCGAGTCGAGCGTACTATATTTGAAACGCTCAAACAGAATAAAAGCTGCATAATTGGAGTAAAGAAAAGAATTAGAATACGATCCAAGAAAACTCACCACGAATATACCGAGAATAAGAAAATCACCGTACGAAGAAAAAAGAAGAAGCAGACGTAGTAGCACCAGCAGAGTTTTCGATGGAAGTGGCGAATTAGTTAAGTTGTTAACATTAAAAATACAAGCAGATGAATGTGGACAGAATGAATGTATTACACCGGAGAGTTTTGCTAAGATTGTACCAGACTTTGATGGCGACAGTGTGCCGGTCGAGCATTGGCTTGCAACTTTCGAGCAAAGCGAGCGAGCGAAGCGTATGAATTAAACAGCAAAGAAAAGGAAGCACGAGGAAAAATTACGAAATTGGCTACTTTGTTTCTGGAGTCTGTAGTCATTAATACATACGAGCAGTTGAAAAACGTTCTTGATACCGAATTCAAATGAAAGCTAAAAAGTGCTGCTATACACACAATTGCCGCGCAAGGGAAAATTGACGAAGAATCGGTAATAGGATATATCGTCTATGGATCGAGACAAGTGAGGAGGCTCAGTCGGTAACGCTCGAATATGATCTTAATGAAACTTTCAGGGCTTAACAAGAACATTGAAATCTATGTACAAACCAAAGCACAAGTCCCTAGTATTTGAATTGCATATTTTTCACATTTGTGCATATAAGGGGCGAATGGGGGAAGGTATCCAAAATCCGAATTATTCATTACCTGCGTATGCCTCACGCGAACAGTTTGAGCTTAATTTGGATGCTTGATCTTATTTGTAAGATATCTTCAAAAAACAGAGTATTAAAACCGATATATATCGATAAAATTTGAAATAAACTTGATCTGCGTATGGTATTCACGAACTTAAAAAATCCAAGTTCAGCTTTCTAGCTTCTGTGGTCTCTGAAATCGACGCGTTCATACAGACGGACATACGGACAGGGCTAGATCAACTCGGCTAGTAATGCTAATCAAGAATATATAAACTTTGTGGGGTCGGAGATGCTTCTTGTCTGTTATATACATTTGTACAAAACCACTATACCCTGATTTATCCATATTCAATGAATTCAGGGTATGAAGATTAGTACAAATTTCATATGTATGGATGTAAATCATTTCACAAGCTGAAAGAAATGTATGAGGTATATGATCGCAAATGTGTGAACGTAATACCTCTGAAACAGTACAGTGACGGCAAGAAAAACATGTCTGCTGGAAAAGTACGCGTTGTTTCAGTTGTGGCTCAGATAACCACATCAAAAAAGATTGTAAAGCCGAAACGAATTTATGGGCACGGTACACTTTGATGGTATCGAAGTGCAACAAAGGTTCCTTGTACTTCCTGACAACAATATCGATAACCATGTCTTATTGGGGTTTGACTTTGCGTCACAATTTTGTGTATCCTTGGGTAAATATGGATATACATTTTCAAAGGCGGCACTGCGGCCGGACAGCGCTGATATGAATGAGCTAAGTATATTTAACATTGTCGAGGCACAAACTGATAGAGATGCTCGTTCACAGTTCAAGCCATTGATTCAAAAGATGATCGAGAAATATCAACCAGATGCGTCACCTCTCGATTACCCAGTAATGTTGCGGATTGTGCCGGATAGGCAAATCAAATCATTTCGTCATCAACCAAGCCAATACATACCTGAAAAATGCGACGTTATCAAGAAGCATGTAGACAATTGGCTAAACGACGGTATCGTGAGCAAATCAACGTCAACAATAGCTAGCAGGGTAGTTATGATGAAAAAGAAAGTTAATCGGATGGACGACGTATTAGAGTCTTCAGGCTGCAAAGGTCTTCACCGTCATGGATCTGGTTTTCTCCACGTGCCAGTAGAAGAGGATAGCCGCATGTATACAGCTTGTGTGACCAGAGGATTGTTTGAATTCAAACGAATACCGTACGGATTCTGCAACTCACCCGATGTGTTCGTCCATTTTGTCAATTGTGTGCTTCAAGAGTTGATAGCTCAGGATATCATGCAGCTGTATATCGGCGATATCACTAGTCAAATGACGAGTGCATATCTAAGCTGAAAGCTGTACTATAAGTGGGTGCTAAATACAACTTGCGAATCAAGTGGAAAAAATGTAATTTCTTACGGAATCGAATAAACTTCCTTGGTCGAATGTGGAAAAATTTGGCCAGCAGAGGAGAAACCTCGCGCTGTCCAAAAGTTACCTTCAGCTGACCATTAACTGATCTATTGAAAAGAGATGTTATCTTCAAATTTGATGCTGCCAAGCACAGTGCGATGAACTAACTAAAAGATGTTTTATCACGGGAACCAATACTACGTATATAGTGCAGAGGGACGCATACGGAGATGCATAAGGACGCCTCAAAGGATGGATTCAGTGCAGTATTACTGCAAATGTTTGTGGAGCAACTGCATGCAATATTTTTCTGGAGCAAAAAGATGCCACAGAGTGATTCAAAGCGTCACAGCTACGTTTTGGAGGTCAAAGCAATGTAACTAGTGACTGAGAAGTTTCTCCATTATTTCCTCGGCATCCCCTTTAAGCTGGTAACGGTCTGTGCAGTCCCACGTGCAGTAACTCAATGGATATTATCTCCAGGATTTTAATTTTGAAGTTGACTTCTTCAGTCGATACCCGTTGAATGTGTTTGCCATCACATATGAGGTCACAGCGCGTCTTATAGCTACACAACAGAAAGATAGCCACATTAAGGCGGTTATGGAAATATTGAAATCACGTCCCTACGATGATTTTATACTCAAGGGAGGAATTGTTTTTAAAACTGTAAGTGGGAATGCTCTGCTGGTTGTGCCCAAGGCAATGGAGCAAGATATTATAACAGAGGCTCACAACGTTGGTCATTTTGCTGTGCATAAAACGATGCATGCCTTGCAATAACAGTTTTATATTCCGCACATGGAGAGAATAGTCGTTATCAGCTCATGCGTCAAGTGTATTATCTCCAACAAAAAGCTGGGAAAACAAGGACACTTGTATTGTGTAAAAAAAGGAGATAAGCTGCTACTTACCACTCACGCCGACCATTTGAGACCAATAGATGCAACGGCTAAACAATGAAAGTACATATTTGCACAAGTGGACGGCTTTAAAAAATTCGTTTGGTTGAAAAAACTCGAACAGTGGACAAATGTTTTTGGTCAACCGATACGGATTGTCAGCGATAGAGGAGCTGCATTCACATTAAATAGATCTGCAGAATACATCAACGAGAATGGCATCGATTACGGCTGCACAACGACGGGAGTTGCTCGTGGCAATCATCGGCAAGTTTCGGCTGAAGATACATCAAAATAGTACAAATTCGTACCTGACGTGCAAAGAGGTATAAATTCGCATGTTCATAGCTCAACTAGGAAGACGCCTTTGGAAACTTATGTTCGGAGTGAAAATGCAGAACAGGACCAGTGACAAAATTTTATTAGCGCTGGAAGAAGAAATTTGATAGCGAGAGGATTACGATGCGACAAGCAGCTAAAATTAAAATTCTGCAGGCACAGCAAAAATATAAAACAAACTACGATAGGAATCGAAAAAAAGAGTGTTGTAATCAAGAAGGCGTTTTGGTTGCAATTAGGCGCACCCATACATTTATTGGACCATATGAAATCACTAAAGTTAAACGCAACGAACGTTACGAAGTGAAACAGGTAAGAACGCTACAGTCAGACGTAACCGACTGTGTAATACTCGTTCACAGTACACGGAAGTTATTATTATGGTTATTTCAGAAACATATAGAATTTTTATATTTCGTAGGGGCGGGGGTGAGTGTGGCCAACATTTTTCGGCTCGATCTTAAGAGAACGTCACCCAAACACTGTCGGCCAAATTTTGTGACTCTAGCTCCAAAATTGTGGGAGATATAGCTTTTCGAGATTTGCGGGGCCGGGAGTGGGCGTGGCCGGGAAATTTTTTTAGGAATCGTGAAAGGGGGTGACCAGCCATCTACGTTTAAAATTTGGTGACTCTAGATCTAAAAATGTGGGAGATATACGCTTTCGCACTTTGCGGGGGCGAGGGTGGGCGTGGGCGGGATATTAAGGTCTCAATCTTTTGAGGAGGTCACCAGGAATCTACATACCAAGTTTGATATCTCTAGCTTTAAAATTGTGTAAATTATACACATGTTACCGTTTTGAGCCTGCAAATATATCGATTTTAGCGATTACGGAGGCGGAAGGGGGCGTGGCCGGAAAATTTTTTTTTCGGTGATGTTTGGGGGACCTTACCTTAACAAAACCAATATACTAGTTTTACTTCGTGAACGAGTATAAAAAGCCGCACAATAGAGTTACAGCAACCTGTTCAGACTCTATGAAATTGTAGTAATACAGAGACAGACGACGGTAATCAGGATGACGAAATGTAACAAGAAGCATTACTGTTTCTGAACAGGTGGCAACACCCATCAGTAACACAGAGTGGCAAGGGTGAATCGTGCGAAGCAGGAAAATAGAGTAGAGTTTCAGCAGTCTAAGACATAAGTCGTAGCTCGAAAGAAAAGTCATCGAGCCGTCAAGTCGTCAGTTATTCCAGTTGGCTACTGCTGAAAGTTGCTGCATATCTATTAACCTTATATACTCTGTTAAACATAATATTATATTTACATTAATAAAAGGGACCTAATCACTCCTAAGGCTAATGGTGTACTTGGGATTATTAAACATTGGTCGAAGGAGTTCTATGATTCTTTGACTACGAAACTTCCTTATATATCTCTTGTACGCCCAATCCTGGAATACTGCTCACGTATGTGGGGTCCGCAGTACAAAATCCACCAGGATCGAATTGAGTCCGTCCGGAAGCAATTTCTGTTCTTTGGGATCCCAATCCTCGTCCGCCATCAACTCTAACCAACCGTAGGAGAATCCTTGGTATTGTCTTCCTACACAAGTTGATTAACGGCGACATAGATTTCGCCTTTTAGGTCACCTGCACTTCTCGGTTCCGTTTATACCTACTAGAAACTATCTCCCCTTATTCCTTCCTACATGCACGACAGACTACGCTTTGCATAATTCTGTTCGTGTCTTATGCCTACGCTATAATAGCCTTTACCACGTGTTCTCCTCTGAGCTCTCGCTTCCCCCAATAAAGTCATTGCTATCAGGACATCTTCGGGATATCATTGACCACCGTCAGCTGTGAGCAGGGGCATAACTTGCCGGGCTGGCTAAAAACTCTCCCCCATCGGGTCAGTGATTTCCGTCTCTGTCTCTTTCCTCTTATCTATCTATCTAATTCTAATTATTATTATTACTAATTACGAAAACAGTTTCCTTCACTTTCCCTATTATTTTGTTTATTCTTAAGATTAGATTTAAATTTTAGAATGTACGCTTACTACTAAAAGCCTTCTCTTTAGGCTAATAAAATACCCCCATCGTGTCGCTGATATTATGAGAAGTGTTTATAATTCTTTTAGGCTTTTAGTTTTTAATTGTATCCATCTTTTTGTGTTTTATACATATTCCTTAGGTCAACACTCGATGAGCACGTCAATTTCGGAGACTAAAAAGCTAGAAAGCTGTAATTGGACTTTTTAAGATTGTCTATACCACATGCAGATCAATTTTAAATCAAATCAGCGATAACTCGTCTTGTTTTCTTATTATAGATAATTATCGGTTTTTTGAACCGGCATATCAATAAAAAAAATCTATAACAGCTAAAGCTGTGACCTTAGTGTAGAAGTTATTCACGAATTTAGTTTTCATAGTGGGGGTCAAGCGCACCAGCTGTTCACAGTGTGCAGTGTGCGTTTACATATGTGTATGTGTGATTTTCTGTATGTATGGATGAATACAACGGTATTGAAATGTGTGAAATGGAAAGACAGAGTTCATGGTATCCCCAAGTCAAGAACCTCCACACTTATTTTTTTCGTGGTTTTGGGCCGTACGACAGCGAAGCTGTTATTCAGTGCGTTCGTTCATGTTACATGAATCTATGCCTGCAGTTTCGCCGGCCCTAATTTGAACAGAATGCCTGAAACAGCAAAATCTAATTATTTTCAAAATAATAATTGTTGTTGAAAATGAAACGTTTTATAAAAATAACGGCAAACATAAAAAGTCAAAGTAAATTTGTAAATATTTTATTTGTCATATACCCGTTTGTTAAAATTTAATGCCCTTTAGTAGTTTGACTCGTATGATCCGAAAAAAAAGTAACAATGTAGCAGTAGGAAGTAACCGGAAATATATAGAATTTTTATATTTCGTAGGGGCGGGGTGGGCGTGCGAACATTTTTCAGTTCGATCTTAAGAGTAGGTAATCCAAACACTGTCTCCCAAATTTGGCGACTATAGCTCTAAAATTGTGAGTGGCTGGGGGCGGGATGTTAAGGTTGCAATCTTTTGGGAAGGACCAGCAATCTGTATTACATATTTGGTGTTGGTTGGGGAGCTTTCCAGTAATATATTCCAAATATGGAGCCTCAAAAACTTTTGCAGATATAACCATTTCTGATATTTTTTAGGTGGGATCGATGGTGAGCGTCCCAATAGACGAGGCCGAGATATCAATTTTTGAGAGATCAACAGCAATCTACATACCCAATTTGGTAAGTCTAGTTGTAATAGAGCACAATATTTAACTTTTATCGATTTGCGATTTCAGGTGTATCGCCATGCTATCGATTTGCCAGCCACACATAAATCTTCACACTTTGTCTGAAGCAGATATATACAAGTATATATCCATAGTTTTAAGTTTCCATAGCGACGAAAAAAGTTGCGTACAACCGGACATTACATAAAACGAATATACTCCTTTTCTATGTTCAAATTAACTTTATCTTTAATAATAACTAATAATTAAATTTAAATTTCCTTCTTGTTGTATATATTTTGGATTTTGGTTAATCGTAAACGAATTTGCGAATCTAAATTCAGCGAACCGCACGTATTAGGTGAGTAGACCCCCAAAATTTTGTCCCTGGGAGCTCTGACAGGATAAGGTAAGGTGTATGTATTTATTACATCTCACATTCACATCTTATGTATAGCTGCGAACAAAATAATAGACGGGCTACAATTCCAAATGTTTCAGCTTAAAGGAAATGTATCGTTTGAAGTTAAAAGCTTCTTCTACTTTTGTGTTTATCTGGAAATTCCTCATACACGCTAAATTCTCTACGGTGAATATAATAATATGCACGTATTAAACCTTTTCCAAAAGAAAAAGAAAACATTATATTTACTAAGACTAAGATCTGGTAATTATTAAATTACTATTAAAGTACTATTAAAAAGCGAGTTCCTATTAAAAAAAGGATTTTGAAATGGAAAACGTACAAAGAAATTTAAATTTGTATTAAATGTTCTCGAACCATGATAAGAAATCCTATAAAGTACTCGCCAACAACAGAATCTCGTGTCGTGTCAAAAAGTGATTAAAGTTGTGTGGTATTCGATACGTTGCTGCAACGGTTATAAAAACCTATTCTGAAGTGACTATGAGATACCTCACACCCAACTGGGAGCTGTCGTTACACCCCATTGCATTAACACATACAGCTGCGAAAAAAAATAGCACCACCTGCATCAGCAATGTTTACAAAGGCATTTTAATTACATTTCTAACATTAAAGAACTTATGAATATGGATTTGAGGAAAAATATTCTTTATTATTATTTACCGTTTTCAAAATATTTAAGAAATTTTATGAAAAATTAAAAAAAGGCCCGAAAAAAATAATAGCAGCACTTTTCAAATATTCACTTAAAATTATAAAATTGAGAAATTTTAACGTCTGCTTAACGTCTTGGCATCGATTGAACGAAATCCTGGTATCGTTTCAGAGGAATTTTCCACCAGGATTCGTAAATGGCTTCCCAAAGTGATCCGTTGCTAGTTGGTTTAAAACTAGCAACTGCCTTTTTGACATTAGCCTATAGATTTCGATCTGGTGGCTGCACAGCCCACTCCAAAACGGTCACTGGTTTTCTTTTAAACCATTGCCTTACTTTCTTAGTGGCATGCTAGGGGTCATTGCCTTCTTGGAAGACCCATAATAGCGCCATCTTATACTCTGCGTAGGGTAGCATTACTACACCTAAGATATTGATGCAACCGTGTTGGTTCATTATGAGTTTGGCTGAATGTATTGGACCTACTTCTACTTGGCCCTCCATGTTTAATAGTCTTTGTAGTGCATTTTGAATTGTATTTTGAGTTTTAAGGGTGCTAGACGAGCGGGAATCTTTTCCACCAAACATAAGAACTTTACTCTCATATGTTCATAAAAAAATTGGGTTGGCCAATTTCGATAATTCTTTCCTAACTTCTCTCGCTTGGCAATATGTTTGGCGTTTAAGAAGACAGACCTTTCTTGGACTGCATGCATTTAAATTTTCTTGTTTTACACATGTGTGAACTGTTTTCACTGTCGCAGTTTTATTAAGCTCTTTTTTTTTTGGGTCAGTTGCAGCCCTGAAAGAATACTGTGTGCTCTCGAGGATCAACACTTTGGTGTAAATCTGTCGTATAGCTCCTTTTTATCTACGTGTTTCATCCTTTTTTATTTTTATTTGAAAAGTCAATAGATCGACCTAGTCATCTGTTTGATTTTCCATACAATATATATTTTCTGATTTATTTTAAACATAATGATTGAAATAATGATCTCGAAGTTAAATCTCTTAGGTACGTTTTGGCGAAGAAAGTGTACGAAATTTAAAGTTTTCAATGAAGAAAGTCTAAGTGGTGCTATTCTTTATTCGCCATTTTTCGACCTTATCTCCTTAAAATTACAAAAAAAAAAAAAAAAAAGTAAGAACGTTGTAGTCGGACGTAACCGACTGCGTAATACTCGTTCACAGTACACGGAAATTATTATTGTTATTTTGAAAAAAAAAATATAAATATACGATTTGCGGGGGCGGTTGTAGGTGGGAGTGGGCGGGAATGGGCATGGCCGAGAAATTTTTTTACCTAGCGTTAAAGGGGGTGACCAGCCATCTACCTTTAAAATTCTAAATTAAATAAATTAAATTCTAAAAAAAATCTAGCTCCAAAATTGTGGAAGATATAAGCTTTCGCACTTTGCGTGGGCGGGAGAGGGCGGTGGTGGACGTGGGCGGTAATACTTTGGAAGATATAGCCATTTCCGATTTTTTAAGGTGGGGTGTCTGGGGGGCGTTCTAGTGGCCGTGGCCGGGATATCAAGGTCTCAATCTTTTGGGGAGGTCACCAGCAATCTACATACCAAGTTTGGTGTCTAGCTTTAAAATTGTTTTAATTATACACGTGTTACCGTTTTGAACTTGTAAATATATAGATTTTAGCGATAACGGAGGCGGAAGGGGGCGTGGCCAGAAAATTTTGTTTGTCTGTGATGTTTGGGGGACCTTACTAGTAAAATATATTCAAAATTTGGTTAAAACTGTGGGAGATATAGCCATTTCCGATTTTGTACGGCGGGGCCGCTGGAGCACGTTGTAGTGGGCGTGGCCGGGAAATCAGGGTTTTTTGAGGGAGATCACCAGCTATCTACATACCAAATTTGGTGACTAACTTTAATATTGTGGGAAATATTCAACTTTAATCGATTTGCGATTTGAGGTGTATCGACATGTTATTGATTTGCCAGCCTCCCAGTGGGCGTGGCACAAAAATCTTAACACTTTGTCTGAAGCAGATAACTACAAGTATATATACCAAGTTTCAAGTCTCTATCTTCAATAGCGTCTAAAAATATTGCGTTAATACGGACAGACGGACGGACAGCATGACGGATATTGCACAAAACCAATATACTAGTTTCACTTCGTGAACGAGTATAAAAAATCTATTACCATTTCAAGCGCAGTACTACATGTTTGTTTAGGGGGAATACTAAGCCATATATTAAATACGCAGTTTTCAAAATATCGCAATACTAATTGTTATTTTTTTGAACAATAAGAGAAAGTCGCATAGTTGTGCTATTATTTTTTTCGCAACTGTACATACACGAAAACACACACAAACATCGCACGCCGTAATCTCCCAGTAATAGAATATTTTCTTGAATAACTTCAAAGCCAAGAATATGATCTATATGAAATCCGCAGAACAGAACAGAGCATCCAATCTATGTACAAACGAAACCGCAAATCTGTAGTACTTTACTTGCGTTGTACAAATCTGTGTAACAGGCAAAAGCAAACATTTCGTACCCCAGCTGAGCTGAGCTGAGTCGATTAAGCCATGTCCGTCTCTCCGTCTGTATGAACGCAGCGATCTTGGAGACTACAAAAGCTAGACACACACTTTTTGACTATAGATTCTGTAATACCATACGTAGTACGAGCTGAGCTAAGCTGAGTCGATTAAGCCTTGTCCGTCAGTCTCTCCGTCTGTATGAACGCAGCGATCTTTTTGACTATAGATTCTGTAATAACATACGAGTTTATCATTTTTTGTTGATATTTTGCACCGTTTCATTGATATCGATAAAAAGCGATTTTACGACTTGGTTTTTCTTAGTTTTCTGTGCATAAGTCATTGACTATAAGAGCTAGACACCAAATTTGGTTCAATATGTTCTCGTGAACCATAAGCAGATTAAGAGTGTTTCAGATTTTGGATGCCTCCCCACACTCGCACCACATATGAAAAAATCGAGGGTTCAGGGTCACCCCTAGTCAGGCACTCCCGACTAGAGCCTCTATCTCAGAGTGTGAAAACCATTCGCATATACAACTGGGAAAAAAAAATAGCAGCACTATGACATTTTTTCTTATTGATCAAAAAAATAACAATTAGTATTGCGATATTTTAAAAACTTGATATTTAATATATTGCTTAGTATTCCCCCTAAACGAAAAGGTAGTACTTCGCTTGTAATGATAATAGATTTTTTTTTTTTGAATTTGAAAGGTAAAGGTCGAAAAAATGGCGAAAACAATAATGGCACCACTTTTCAAATATTCACTTAAAATTATAAAAATGAGAAATATTTAAGACTTTCATTACTTAAGGATAATCGTGTGTCAAAAACTAAGAATATTTTATCAATTTAATATATAGGTGCGATAGAGTCGTTAACGACTTGGCATCGATTCAACCAAGTCCTGGTATCGTTTCAGAGGAATTTTCCACCAGGACTCGTAAATGGCTTTCCAAAGTGATCCGTTTAATACTAGCAACTGCCTTTTTGACATTAGCCTATAGATTTTTGATCTGGTGGCTGCACAGAGCACTCCAAAACGTTCACTGGTTTTCTTTTGAACCATTCCTTTGTTTTTCTGGTGGCGTGTTTGGGGTCATAGCCTTCTTGGAAGACCCATAATAGCGCCATCTTATACTCTACGTAGGGTAGCATTACTGCATCTAAGATATTAACACAACCGTGTTGGTTCATTATGGGTTTGGCTCAATGTATTGGACCCACTCCTAATAACAAAAACAAGCCCATACCAGTATGTTTGTCCCTCCATGTTTAAAAGACTTTGTAGTGAATTTTGGATTGTATTTTGAGTTTTAAGGGTACTAGACGTTCGAACGAGTCTTTTCTACCAACCATAACAACTTTACTCTCATCTGTTCATAAAATATTACTACATTTTTGGGTTGACCAATTTTGATGATTCTTCGCTAACTTCATGCGCTTGGCAATATGTTTCGCGTTTAAGGAGACAGACCTTTCTTGGGCTGCAAACATTTAAATTTTCTTGTTTGACACATGTGTGAACTGTTTTCAGTGTCACAGTTGTATTAACCTCCTTTTTTTATGTCAGTTGCAGCCTTGACAGAGTACTGTGTGCTCTCGCGGATCAACACTTTGACGTAAATCTGTCGTATAGCTCCTTTTTATCTACGTGTTTCATCGTTTCCTGTATAGTTTATGTCATTTAGTATATTTTTAATTGAAAAGCCAATCAATCGACCAAGATATCTCTTTGATTTTCCATACAATATCAATTTTCTGATGATTTTGCACTTTTCCGTATTCCAAGGCCCATTGTATCAATAATTTTGTATTTCTTTTAAACATAATGCTTGAAATAATGATATCGAAGTTAAACCTCTTGGGTACGTGCTTTTTGTCGACGAAACTGTACGAAATGTAACGTTTTTCATGAAAAAACATAAGTGGTGCTATTATTTTTTTCGCCATTTTTTTCTTTTTCCCTTAAAATTAAAAAAAAAAAAAACTATTACCATTACAAGCGAAGTAATACCTTTTCATTTAGTGGGAATACTAAGCTATATATTAAATATGAAGTTTTTAAAATATCGCAATACTAATTGTTATTTTTTTGATCAATAAGAAAAAATGTCATAGTGGTGCTATTTTTTTTTCGCAACTGTACTTGGAACAAAACAATTACGAGAAGCTTAAGAAAGATCGTGTTATTAAATTTTGCGATTCGCTAAGGAACATTTAAATCGGCCATTAAGAAGTGGTGAAACATTTTGGATAAAAACTATGACACCAATACGAGAAATTTCGAATATGGTATGCAGTCGTATGATATGGATGACGTCAAGCATACAAGTAATGTAATAGAGTGGCCCCCACAGTCTCTCAATATCAATAATTGTAATTTTGGGATATAATAAATACAAGTGGTTTTCATAACCAATTCAATTTATTATATATAAGACAGAAAATTGAGATTGTTTCCAGCTTTAGAAAACTTAATATGTGAATCACCACTACAATTATTACAAGAAAAAAAAAATGTAATGAATAAAATGCATCATGCTCACAACTGGGTTCATGATATATCCCAATCGGGCGCTCCTGACTAGAGCATGCTTACTTGTTTTCATCTGGCGTTGATTTCATTAAGGGTACTGTTGTGTCATCGCTGCTTTTTAATAACTTGTGATTTTCCAACATGCGCATTGCCTGGTAGAAAACTGTGATATAAACGAGACTGTGATAAAATATTTTTATATAGAGTAGGGTTAGGCTAGTAGTTAATTTGGTAGCGCCATGATTTAAGATTTTTATTCCCGTTCACGAAGTGAAACTAGTATATTGGTTTTGTGCAATGTCTGTCCGGATGAACACAATATTTTTCGGCGGTATTGAAGATAAAGACTAGAAGCTTGGAATATATACTTGTAGTTATCTGCTTCAGACAAAGGGTTAAGATTTTTGTGCCGCGCCGCGCCAATCGATAACATGTCGATACACCTAAAATCGCAAATCGATTAAAGTTGAATATTTCCTACAATATTAAAGTTAGACTCACCAAATCTGGTATGTTGCTAGTGATCTCCTCCAAAAAATGCGGCCTTGATTTCTCAGCCACGCCCACTAGAACGCCCCCCAGCGCCCCCACCTTAAAAAAATGGTTCTATCTTCCGAATCGCCCGCAAATCGCAAAAAGCTACATCTCCCACAATTTTGAAGCTAGAGTCAGCAAATTTGGCAGCCAGTGTTTGGGTAAGCTTCTCTTAAGATCGAACCAAAAATGTTGGCCACACTTACCACCCCCGCCCCTACGAAATATAAGAATTCTATATTTCCAGAATAACAATCATAACTTTTGTGAATTGTGAACGAGTATTACGCAGTCGGTTACGTCCGACTGCAACGTTCTTAATTGTTATACCCTGACTCCACATGTACCAATCAAAAAGAAAAGCATCTGCGACCATAAAATATATATATCCGCATCTGTTTGAACGCGTCATTTCAACTTTTGGAACACAGGTTCAAATCGATAAATATCTACAATATTATCAAATTTGTTAGGCGTATTTCATAGATTGTGAGAGCTAGAGGCAACAAAATTTGATGATTTAAATAATCTAAAGCATTTAAAGAATCGATTGTAAGTATGAACGTTGCAGTCGTTGTAAATATGGAGCCTCTACCTTAAAGACTGTGGAAGATATAGCCATTTCCCCTTCTTTAAGGCGGAGCGCTGGGGGCGTTCTAGTAACATGCTCCTTTTATCGATTTCAGATTACATGTGTATCAACAAATCTTAATACTTTGTCCACAGCAGATAACTACAAGTATATATCCAAAGTTTTGAATCTCTTCATTTGGACAGACGGACGGATAGCATGACGGACATTCCATAAAATCAATATACTATTTTCACTTTGTAAATGAGTATAAAAATTGCACCAACACAGGATAAGAAACACAGCAGTTATTAAAGAAAACGTGTGGTAAAATTGGACTAGCCGGTGCCAATTAGCAAGCAATTTTCGTAAACATGTGCACACATACAGTTGTGAAAAAAATAACAACTCCCCTATGATACTTTTTTTATTAATCAAAAAAATAACATAGTATTGTGATTTTTTTTAAAAAATTATATTTAATATATTGCTTAGTACTCTTGCTTAGTAATAGACTTCTTTCTTTTTTTTTTTTTTGTAATTTTAAGGGAAAAAATCGAAAAAATGCCGAAAAAAATAACACCACTTACGCTTTCGAAAACCTTATATTTTACACAAAAAGCACGTAATTAAGACATTTAACTTCAATTTCAATATTTCGACCATCAAGCACAAAATAAATCCGAAATTATCAATACAATGGACCAAAATCATCAACAAATTTATAATGGATGGAAAATCATGATTAGTTGGCTTTTCAAATAACATGATACTCAATGAAACAATAAGGTTGCCCATGTCGCTAATCGAGGACGACGAGATGGTCGGTCTGAATGCCATTGTAGAGAGCGCCGTTCTAACCGACGGGAACCTAACGCCTTTCGAACAGCCCGACAAGCAGTAGGGCATCACCGAGATCTTGAAGCATGGCATCGACCAGGGCTACATCAAATAATCCACTAGCTATCGCTCATCAAGGCAATAATGTAATATTACTCCATTTTTATTTCGGCCAGCGGGAGTTAGTCCCGCCTTTAGCCTGTTTTAACCTTTGATCAAACGTTGACCTAGCAACAAAAACTCAAGTACTAACGATAGCGTACTATTAAAACACATATCTGCATATAAATCATCGTTTTGCTGTGCTCATTATATATTCCAATAAAAATATTTAAATGGAATATATGAATAAAAAATCAAGGGGCTCTAGTCGGAACTGTGTTCTGAGTGTGACTGCGTTCACATACATTTCAACCCCTTTGCATTCATACAGACAGACACAAAAACACACACATACAGACAAATTCAAGACAATTCACAGACAAATTCACGAGGCAGACAGTGCATTTCTCATAATGAAATTTTTACTACGTAATAAGAGCATTCAAGTCTATGTACAAACCAAAGCCCAAATCTGTAGAATTTCAATTACGTTTTTTTTTTCAAAAATTCAGGCGCAATTTTGGGGGCTCCAGCTCTTATAGTCTAAGAGATATGCTAAGAAAAAAAAAAAAAAAAAAAAAAAACAGGGGTTTAGATCGATTTTTATCGATATTAGTGAAACGGTGCAAAATATCGACAAAAAATTAGAAGCTCGATCTGCGTGTAGTATTACCGAATCTATAGTCGTTTAGTTTGAGTCTCTAGCTTTTGTAGTTTCCGAGAACGCTGCGTTTATACAGACGGACAGACAGACGCACACGGCTAGATCGACTCAGCTCGTCGTCCTGATCAAGAATATATACAATTTATGGAGTCTGAGATGCACGATCTTAATGAAATTTCCTGAGCTCAATATCAATCAATAAAACAAAGCGCAAGTTCGTTATATTTGAAATGCGTTTTGTGCCATATTTTTAAATACATGGTAGGAATGGGGTATCGAAAATCTAAAATATTCGTAACCTGTGTATTATTCACGCAAACAAATAAAAAATGCTCAAAAAATATCGATAATAAGAAAATGAGACAAGTAATCGATAATTGGAAATCAACTTTATTTGCCTATGGTATACACGAACATAAAAAGTCCAAGTTCAGCTTTCTAGCTCCTGTAGTCTCCGAAATCGACGTGTTTACATAGACGGACGGACAGACAGACGGACATGGCTAGATAGACTCAGCTCGTCGCCCTGATCAAGAATATATATATTTTTTGTTACATACATTTGTACAAAACCATTTCATCCCGATTCAGGATATAAAAAGAAAACTTCAACTCTTTAGCTCTTGTAGTCTTCGAGATCGACGCATTCATACTGACGGACATAGACAGCTGGGCATTGATGCCGATATGGGGTCGGATATGCCTGTTACACACAAAAGTATTATACCCTTGTGACTAATTGCCAATGGGTTTCGGGTATATAAAAAATCCATCGAAAAAGAAGCATATTAATATCTGATTAATTTCTCAGGCCTTTGTTTGTTTACACATAAGCACCAGGGCTGCAAGCCCAAAAATAAATTTCGCTGGTTCGGTTTACGGTTCGAGCCAATGAGTCACCTCTGGGTTCGGTTCATGTACTTGTTTTTTTTTTCAGATTTAAGATCCCAAGTTTTGGTTCGAACCTGGGTTCGGCGCCCTTATTTTATATTTTATAATATCTTCGCAAACAAAACACAAAATTGATTAATACAGTTTTGCTCTTCTGCTTATGAGAAACGATATTCGTATTGCAAATTGGTAGCGCCAGTTGTGTAACGAAAAAACTGTTAGGCGCGTGATACAACATGCTTATGTGTGTATAGATGTACATATGGGCATTTCCACAGAAAGGTCATCCATAACCAAAAAATTCAAAGTTAATATTGAAACGTTATTTTCTGATATTATCTAAGAAAAATATTTACATTTTATTTATTATTATCACTTGAATTTATTTATGCTGATTCTCGTTTTGGGTTTTTTCAACTCATTTTCTGTTTAATATTTACTACTTTAAGAGAGATGATACATGATGACAGTCGTTCCACAAAATCTCTTTTACAACAATTAACTAAAAAAATTCGATTAAGAGTAAATTTTAAACTGTCTTTAGCTAATATTCTAATATCCCGTTCGCGATCGAAAAACATCATTTGTCCTTATTACGCGATTGATAACGCAGTAACTGCGTCAAAATTGTTCTCTAAATAAAGTTTAATAAAAAGAAGTGTGTTCCGTGTGCAATCGCAACCCATAAATTGCATAGCATTTATGGTGAATGACATATTGAAAAGAAAACAAAAGTACTCATTTCTATTTTATTTTTTAAAATTGATCACAATAATTGTATTTGACAATAATAAAAAGATTTTTTTATTACAAAATAATATTGCCATATTTATTTAAAAACAAGTACGAACGTTGCAGTCGGACGTAACCGACTGCGTAATACTCGTTCACAGTACACGGAAATTATTATTGTTATTTTGAAAAAAAATATAGAATTTTTATATTTCGTAGGGGCGGGGGTGAGCGTGGCCAACATTAAGAGAAACACAAACACTTTCTGCCAAATTTTGTGCCTCTAGCTCCAAAATTGTCGGAGGTATAGCTATCCCGATTTGCGGGGGCGGGAGTAGGTGGGAGTGGGCATGGCCGGGAAATCTTACCGAGCATTAAAAAGGGTGACCAGCCATCTACGTTTAAAATTTGGTGACTCTAGCTCCAAAATTGTGGGAGATATAGCTTTTCGGGATTTGCGGGGGCGGGAGTGGGCGTGGCCAGGAAATTTACGTTTAAAATTTGGTGACTCTTGCTCCAAAATTGTGGGAGATATAAGCTTTCGCACTTTGCGGGGACGGGAGAGGGCGGAGGTGGACGTGGGCGGTAAATTTTGTACCCTTATTTAGAGGACTGTCCACTAATCTACCTTCGAAATTTGGTGACTCTAGCTCTAATACTTTGGAAGATATAGCCATTTCCGATTTTTTAAGGCGGCGTGTCTAGGGGGCGTTCTAGTGGGCGTGGACGGGATATATAGAGGTCTTAATCTTTTGGGGAGGTCACCAGCAATCTACATACCAAGTTTGGTGTCTCTAGCTTTAAAATTGTGTTAATTATACACGTGTTACCGTTTTGAGCTTCTAAATTGTATATCGCTTTTAGGATTACGGAGGCGGAAGGGGGCGTGGCCAGATTTTCTGTGATGTTTGGGGGACCATGCCAGTAATATATATTCAAAATTTGGTGACTCTAGCTCTAAAACTGTGGGAGATATAGCCATTTCAGATTTTTAGGGCGAGGACGCTGGGGGGCATTTTTTAGAGGAGATCGCCAGCTATCTACATACCAAATTTGGTGACTCTAACTTTAATATTGTGGGAAATATTCAACTTTAATCGATTTACGATTTGAGTTGTATCGACATGTTATCGATTTGCCAGCCTCCCAGTGGGCGTGGCACAACAATCTTAACACTTTGTCTGAAGCAGATAGTATATATGCCAAGTTTCAAGTCTCTATCTTCAATAGCGTCGAAAAATATTGCGTTCATACGGACAGACGGACAGACATTGCATAAAATCAATATACTAGTTTCACTTCGTGAACAAGTATAAAAACGAAAGATTTTTGAATCAAACAATATCCAAATCAAAGTGTTATTATTCGGTCACATTTTAAAATTAAAAAAAAAATTTATTCAAGTTTTCGCAGATTTTTTGGCCCGTGCGTTTCGGATTTCGGATTTCCGTGAAGCCCGGATTACGTCTGTAATCAACACCAAATATAGTGCTCCCAAACAGCTTTTAGTTAAAGTAACAGAAGTTAAGAAACTGTGTTTTACTTTGACTTTGTTTTCACTTTTTTCACTCACTTTTCACTTTACGGTCCCGTTCGTCGCCGTAGAATTGCCCATAGGCTAAAAATAAAATTTTCAAATTAAAAAACATTTTGATAAGCACTATCAAAACGTTTCATTATATTCATCTAGCTGTACTTAATCAAGATGATAAACTTAAAAGCGGTGCTTACCAGGTTGCAAGGGCATCGATTCATTGTCACTTTGTTTTTAAATTTGACAATTTACTTGTGAAAAGAAAAAAATTATGGATCATAATAATATTTGTCACATTTGTTAAAACAAACACGTAAAAGATCAAACAAGAAAGATCGCTCTCATAGTCAAGTCTCCTTGACTGGAGCGATATTACTGTTTTTTTTTTTTTGCAATATGTGGGTCATATTAGCCAAAACATTGTCTTTAAAACTTTTTAATTGTGATAGAAGCATAATTAGGAAGACTTTGCGACAACAAATAAAACCACGTAGGTTAGTTTTAGAGTTCTTGAGCGATCGCGATGGGAAACATTATTTTACTTTTGCTGTCTTAATTATTATTATTATTGCTGAAACTATTTATAAATATTTATTTTCATTTGTGTTTTACAGTTAAGTTTCACACATTATTTAAATTATATATTTTATACGAGGCAGACATTAATTAACGTGCAAATATTTAATTAAACAAACATCAGTCATTATTTAAAATCATTAATTGGTTATTGTATATAGACTATTGTTAATGATGTTTCTGCTGTTCATGGTAAACAAGAAAACATATACTTTATATAGTCAAAGATGGCTTCATTACCTGTTACATCTATACAAATTTGTATGTTTTTTTACAGAAAGAAATGGTTTTAGTACATAAACTATACCCTTTTTGCATTTACGTACGCGTATTTACGACTTGATATATTTAAAATGATTACATTCAGGTAGACTTTTATACGTCAATATATACGTATGTACATATGTAAGTTCATGTGAATAAATTGCGTTAACGTACATATATATTTGAATGCATGAATGTACGTCCCTACATAAGTTTCCACGGCAGCCGATAATGTCTATGTGCTGTAAAATACTTGTTGATGAAATATACACATATCTGTTAATGCACCCACATACAAATTGGGTACTGAGAATGTACATAAATATAACAAGTTTTATGTGGAGTGACATGACAGCTCTATGCTTTAAACATATTAAAATTCGCATTATGTACATTATATATGTTTTGTTTTACACATATGAATAAATGTACAAAATAATTATGCATACAGACTTTTCCGAGCGGCACACTAATATTGCAATGCAGCACTCGCAGACAGGAATTCTGTATCTGGTTAACTTACATGTCAAAAGTATTACACTCCAAGTTATTCCTTTGGTTTCACATAGAATAACAAAGATGTTTTGATAATAAATAGCGTTCCTAATGTTATATACAAATTTACAGAGATGGAAGTTTTTTATAATCGATAACTCTAAATAATTTTTGAAAGCCTTCAGCACGTTCGTATACCCATGCTCGGTTTTTTAAAGTAAAAAACAAATTTTAAAATTGTTCATTTATCGCTCTCGTCTCTTACTTTTTATCTACAGAAATCCTCGTTAATGTCCGGAATGAATTAATAATTAGCACTAAAAATTAAAACTTATTCCTGCTTACTTATTACGGACATAAGAATCATGGCGGCAAACTCAACAAAAAATTATCGGTGATTTGGTTCACGGTTTGAACCAATTCCACACACAGCAATGTTGCTAAGTTTTAAGTACGACACATTATTTAAAATTTAAAAGGAATTACATGTAAGTATATGGATATTTCTTTTTTTTCATTAAGATTGAGGTCAGTCAATAAATATTGCATGTGTATATATATTTGGGGTTAAGAACTTCAACTCAACAGGCGGGTTCGCTTCAAGGTTCGTTCTATTTTGAAAAAATAACTTGTTGTTTTATTTTTTGCTTATGAGTAGAAAATAAATTAAGTAGTGTTACAACATCTGACATTAGAATTTGTAAAATAAAAATCCGCCCCATTTGCCGATCCCTTGTTAGTTACTTGTTTGTTAATTCTGATAATTCACCCGGACCGAGTGGCAACGCGCCAAATTTAAAATCCAGGGCTTCAGGAAACGCCACCTGGCGAAGGGGGGCCGAAGCTCCGAAGTATACAGACCAATTGAGCGAGTGAGAGCGATAGAAGAAGATATGTAATGTTAGTTGTCGTGATATGCGTGCGATCAGAGGCCATAAATAAAAGCAGAATCGGGAAAACGCGTGTCTTACGAAAAGCTGGGTTATTTCGAGCAGTAACTGCACAAAAAAAAATATATATACATATATTTAATTTCTACTTTATTTTGTGCTAAAATTTAAATTGAACCTTTTCGTGAGTATAGAAAAAAAGATATTAAAATAAGGGAATGGCTAAAGTACTAAACTGCGATATATTTATTCGACAGATTGGCATGGATAAACATTGATTAAAGCCAGGCCAGTTTTTTTCAAATTTATATAAAAAGTGTGTTTTGCTCGCCGATGGCTTGAAGATTTTGCCTCGTCGTCATCACAGGCAGCCGCACCACAACTGGTGGCCCAAAACTGATCAAGTGAGTTCGTTCCATACGTGTGGTGGCCGCAGTGCAGCTAATTCACACGCGTATATAATTAGAAATCGATGCGTGTCGGGGACGCAGCCAGAGCCAGAACCTCCGGCTTACATATGTGACGCTGCCAGAAACCAGACACCTCGTTTTTCCGTTCAATTGCAAAAAAAATCCTGTGCGGCTCGGTATATATTCTTAAGCTGCACCTGCATCGCAGTTGGTCGCCTACATACACGGCCATCGACTTTTGCAAAACTTAAGTTAAATATATTTATAATCTCGCCTTTATTATTTATTTCAACTATTTTTTTTATTAACTATTTATTTATTTATTATAGTATATATTTTTGTTAATTATTATTTGTTTATTTAAAAATTAGTTTTTTGTGTTAACTATTATTTATATATACATTTTTGTTTTTTGATGTTAATTATTATTTAAAAATTTGCTAACTAGAAAAGTTCACTGACCTGTCAGTGTAAAACACCCAATTCCAGCAGAAGGTAGCCAAACACCAACGATGAGTTGGACCACAGGCAGGGCGGGCGCGCGAGTTGGAAACATCGAAAACTACCCCACTTGACCCAGTCTTTCTTTTTTTATTGTTAACATATTTTTTTACCGTATCTTATTTTTTGTGGTTCTGTAGCTGATTTGATGTCCCGAGATGACGTACGTCTTTCTTTTTTTGTTTACATTTAGCGAGCGTTGGGAAGCATCCAGCCTGGGATCGAATGCTAGCCGACGTTGTCCATCGGGAATGGTGCCCAACTTCTGATGTATCCTCTGCGCAGTAGGTCCAGATGCTAGTCTAACAAATGTCACCCAAGCATTCCGTCTCTTGGGCGGATGCAGAGAAAAACAATTTATCTTTTTGAGAGAAGACGACATCTCGTGATAGGCAGTATAGCTGGCCCTTCAGAAGTCACTGTTGCAGGCATAAGGGGAGCGCAAAGCTGGCCCTTAGTAGCACGGAGTGATGAACGTTAGGGAAAGTCAATTTAGAAGAATTCTGGTGTTATAGTCAGTTCGTTACGATTCGATGTCACGGGTGGACGTAAGTCATTACCGTTCATAAATGAACGTCTAGTTAGCGAGGGACACTTTGCCAGGTCGACTGTGATAACGAATAAATCTGTAATAAAATGTGATACTAGAATAGATTTGTATTTGATAATTAATTGTTCGAAATAGTAACTCAACTGTTTGTAGTAAATTGACCAGCTTTCGTGTTTTGGCCGAGCTAAGCTGTCTACCACGACGTTGTGACCGTCGGTGGCCTGGGTATCGGCAAAGACAACTCGCGATGCACCCGATGCACTGCACCGCAGATGGATGGAGGGTTGACTCAAAACGCAAGCATAGTAAGTTAATGCATCGTGAAATTTATTATTTATTTTATTATTTTATTTTTATTTATCGGCCATCACACAGAGTAATGACTAAAATAGATGACAAGTCAAGTCAAGTCAAGTTGGAGCGCCGAAACTGAAGCGGTTCCTGGTCCCGGCTAGTTACCTATCCTTCCCTTTAATGAATTACCTGTTGAAATTTCTTTTGTGTTCAAATTTGTTTTTCCGTTGCATTTTTGGTATTGCGTTTTTTTGTATATTTTTTATTTATTTTATTATTTATTTATTTTTTATTTATATATTTATCTACACGCATTCATATATATAGATAGTAGGTTAGATGTTATTACGTATTCATCATAAGTATTGGGGTGGCTCTGCGGGAATGTCAAAATAGAGGACAACTAATACTATCAAACGCGATCCCGAACACAGAATACCGCCGACCCAAGAGGGATAGAAGCAGCTGGGGCAATGGCCAATAATAATGAAGGGGAACATTTAACTGGAAATGAGTTGCGTAGGACACCGGTTCAAGTCAGGTCAGGAAATCCGGAAAAGTCGGGTTGGAGTGCTACTTTAACATCACACGAGTGACATTGGTTGTAAATGCGGTATTGGCGCAGGCTCACTCGTTGAATACAGAGGTGCAGTCGATCTCAATAAACCGGGTATTGCAAGAAGAGATAACGAACGAATTCATGGAGATGATGCGTTCTCTCAATGAGGTACTCCAGCTCTATAGGCAGCACCCATCACAAACGAATGCACCAATTGGGAACGACGTGCACCATGAGCAGGTACTTCAAGGAGCGATGGCAAAAAGAAAGCCCTCGAGCACAACAAACCGTTTTTGACTCGAAGGCGACCGGATGAAGGGGACACAAGTCATTCGTCACCTCTAGAGGCGATCGCATCCGGGGAGCATTTCGTGAGCAGCAGGCGCGAAATTGGCGAAATCCAACAAATAGGCAGTCAGGTCAGTGGAGTCGAGAATAGGGGAGCAGGCTTGTATCCGCTACGAGCTAGGCACCGAGCACTGAGTTTTAGACTTAGACCGCGTTGGGGCCAAGTCGAAAAATGGGGTATCACCTTTGATGTAGATGACAACAAATGAGCAGTGGAGGATTTCGTGTTCCGCATCGAATTCATGCAGTCCTAATGCAGACGTTTCTGGGAAGAGGAGTTAAATGCATTTCAACACTTGGTTACAGGAATGCGCTGATTTATGACGATTTAATAGGACTGTTTCGAGGCACAGCGTTCGAGTTCGATCGCATTAGAGATCTCCGGTGCAGCGGCTGTAAACCATGCGAAAGCTCGCATCACGATTGACGATTGACGATTGGACGGCTTGGCCGTGGGGTGTGCGGAGGTGGACAAGATGTTGGCCTTGGGGGTCATCAAGAACCGCAAACCATTGAGGTAGCTTATCTACTACCTAGCATCGCGGGGATTTTGTCGCAAAGCCTACCCTATACAGCTTTCACGGTGCCTGGGCGGCCACTGTACCAGTTTTGAATGAGACCCTTTGGCCTGTGCAACGCTGTTACTCCAGTGGAAGTACGGACAAATGTTTGTTAATCATAACAGAGGACTTTGAAACTTACATTAAGATCCTTAGGCAAGTTGCGGAGCGTCTACGAAAAGCGAAGTTAACAATTGGGTTGGGAGAATCTCATTGCTATTACAAGAATATGGCATACATGGGTTTTATGTCCGCTATTTTACGCATTCTGGAACACGATCTGTACGAGAATTGCGTAACGGATGAGGCAAGACGATCTATCGGAGACCTGAAAGCTGTTCTAATATCGGCTCCAGTTTTGGTACACGCCAACTTCAAACGGCACTTTTACATACAGTGCGACGCGTTCCATTATGGCGTGGGTGCCGTACTCTTCCAGCGCAACGACGAACAAAACGAAAGGTCCATCGCGTTCTTCTCCGCCAAATTAAATTGCCACCAAGAAAATTACTCTATGACTGAACAAGAGTGTCTGGCCGCACTTATGACAATTTTGAAATTCCGGCCGTATATGGAGCTTATGGAGTTCATCGTCATCACGGACCACGCCAGCCTCAAATGGCTCGTGACGCTGAAAAAAGGGGACGGTCGCTGGACTCGATGGTCCCTCCAACTGCAGGCATTCGACTTCCGCATAGAACACCGGAAAGGTGTGAACAACGTAATAGCCGATTCCTTATCCTGTAGCATCGAGGAGCTAGAAGTGGGTCGAACCAGCTTGTTGGGTTTTGAAACGGTGGACTTTAAGCTAGTGGAGTATCAGAACTTGATGATCAATTGGACGGCTCTGTTTGGAAATTGTGGGTGCCAAGCTTGCTGACGACGGTCCTGATTCAAGCAAGCATCCCGACGATAAGGCCGCCCACCGTGGGATCGCAAAATCTTTGCATTTATTACGCATGCAGTATTACCAGCTGAACATGGCGATAGAAGTACGCGAGTACTTCCGACGCTGCACCGTTTGCAGTCGAAATCACCGAATGCATGTGGGGATTGGTCAGGAAGTGGTCACGAAGCTCCCGTTCCAAAAATTCTACATTGATTTATCTGCGAACAAAGAACGAGAACAACCACAGGTGTGGCCTACGGTGGGCGTTTCTGAAGAATAGTATATAACACGCCGGGACTATTAGCGACGGTAGATTGGTCATCATGCTGACATGTATGTTATTCTTCTGGGGTCTGTCTACATACTCGTACTGGTGTTGCATTCACACGCGGAGGGGGTGGCAACACCCCTGATAACGTGCTCAAAATTCAAAATCCAGGGCTACGGGAAACGCCAATTGGCGAAGTAGTGAAGCGTGACTTACGAAAAGCTGGGTTATTTCGAACAGTAGCTGCACCAGAAAAAATATATATACATATATTTAATTGCTATTTTATTTTGTGTTAAAATTTAAATTGAAACTTTTCGTGTGTGTAGAAAAAAAGATAGCACAAGTAAGGCGCTCTAGTCGGGACCGCCCGACAATGGGATACCCTGAACCCTTTCTACACATACATTTCAACCCCATCGCATTAGTACACACATTCACAAAAACAAAACGCCGCAAGCGCTGCAGGCAGTGCGTTTTTCTCAGCTGCTGCGTTTGGCCCCCATTATGAAAACTACATTCGTGAATAACTTTTAAACTAAGAAAATGATCTTATTGATATTGTACTACGAAATAAGAGCAAATTCTATCTGTGTACGAACCAAAGCCAAAGTCTATAATATTCAAATTGCGTTTTTGTATATATGGGGCGAGTGCGGGGAGGTATCAAAAATCCGGAATATTCTTAAGCTGCGTATGCTTCACGCGCAAATGTGCAACCAAATTTAATGGTTCCAGCTTTTATAGTCAAGGAGATATGCTAAGAAAACTTAGAAAACATTATATATTACAATCGATTTCTGTCGATATTAATGAAACGGTGCAAAGTATCGACAAACAATGATAAACTGGTATTGCGTATTGTGTTAAAAAATCTATAGTCATTTAGTTTGACTCTCTAGCTTTTGTAGATTCTGAGATCGCCGTGTTCATATAAACGGACCGACAGACGGCCAGGTCTAGATCGATTCAGCTCGTCGTCCTGATCAAGAATATATATACTTAATAGGGTATTTGGCTACGCAGCCCAAACAGCAGCTTGACTTTTATCGTGCGTTATTTACATACATACATATATACAAGCAGTTGCCGTTTTCTCTTTGCACTTTTTAGCTTGCGTGTGCCGAACTTTGCCGCTATATATTTCGTTCGGTATTTATGTAGAAGCGTTGTTGTTATTGCACATAATCTTATGCTGTTGTCAACGCTCGCTTAAAATGTCGCTTAACGCTTCAAGTCCAGTACCCTCTGCAAACAGGGTTACATTTTGAAGCGCAAGGCAACTTCAATTTATGAAAGCTTGAAGACGCTGCAAAATATGTTTGGCAACGTTTCTCTTGGCTCGTTTGATGAGTGCGGTCTAAGCGTTAGATTGAAGCAAATCGAGCGACTTCAGTCTAACTTTGATATTACTCATACAAGCCTAGAAGAGCTGGATTTTGATGAAATTGGTAGCCAATTGCGGGAAGATTTTGATGAATTAGTAGTGTGCCTTGAAACGGAGCTTAAAAGCGAATTAGCAAAACGCAATGCTTAAATATTGCCCTGTTCGACATTTCCTGAACCCACTGCTTTGCCGGCACAAGCAGTTAAATCAAAGGCAACGCCGGCGTTGCCTCCTTATTAGTTGCCTACGTTTAGTGGTGGATATACTAATTGGGCTGACTTCTATTCTAAGCTTACAACCGTCATAGAAAATCATCCTGATTTAGCAGATATTGAGCAGCTGCAACATCTTCGTTCGTGCCTCAGGATTTCGGCGTTGGATGCAATTCGATCCCTGGAAATCTCAAACGAGAACTACAGTATCGCTCTCGATTTATTGGAAAAACGCTTTAATAACAGACGTTTAGTTTTACAGGCACACATTGTTGAGATACTGGGGCTCAAGAGGGTAACTGGTAGATCGAGCGTGGCTCTGAGGGACCTGTCCGATCAATTAAATGCTCACATACGCGCTTTGAAAAGTTTGGGCAGCACAGAGCAGATCGCTGGAGGTATAATTGTGCATATTATTCTACAAAAGCTGGACCCAACTTCACAAGCCAAGTGGGAAGAAAAGCTAGAGGATTCGTCATTCGTCAACCTGATACCATCGTGGGAATATATGGCAACGTTTTTGGAGCAGAGATGCCGGATCATGGAAACCATAAATTTTGCTATGGCTAACTACGCCCCAAATACTCAGGAGGAAAAAAACAGAACAACTAACACAAGTAGATCGACATTTATCGCCACTACCAATGATGCCCCAGTCTGCGTTTTGTTCTCGATTTGGAAGCTTGGCCCCTGCTCTACGACTTAGGAAAGCTACGCGCCTTGCATTATGTTTGAATTGCTTAAAGAAAGGTCATCGATTGCGGTCATGCAACTCTGGATATTGTAGAACATGTGGACCCAAACATCATTTGTTGCTCCACATAAACAATTCTTCCTCGTCTTCGGGACAGCCTATTTCAGCTGTCAATACCCATTCCGCTTTTTCTAATTCGTCGCCATCTGCATCCACCTCTCTTGTTGCCCAGTACCTCAGCAGTGATGTTGTCCTGTTAGCCACTGCTATGGTTCTTGTCAAAAATCGTTCCGGCACATTAATACCGTGTCGTGCCCTTTTGGACTCTGGCTCTCAGCTTCATCTGATAACTTCTCGTCTTGTTCAGCAGCTTCAATTACGATAGAATAAATCATCAGCTATTGTCTCTGATCTTGGAGATTCTCGTTTTGCCACAGAACCCACCACGGTCACTGTCACTCTTCAATCCCAAGTCTCAGAGTATTCGACATGCTTCACCGCTGTGGTAGCATCTAACATAACTGATAGCCAACCAAGTTCCATTCTTCTTTGAGCCCCAACGCGTGGACTTACTGCTAGCAGCTAGCCTATTTTATAAACTTCTCTCTGTTGGTCAGATAAAGATTCTTCCAGGGCTGCCATGCATTCAGGAGACTAGACTTGGTTGGGTAGTGTCAGGAGGTGGACCTCGGTTAGGTGGCTCCACGTTGATCGCAAAACAGACTACCGCCGATATAAAGTCAATTTATGAAAATCGCATAGAGGACATAGTGCGACGATTTTGGGAGATAGAAAGCTGCGTGGACACTATACCTACTAACTCGAAGGAAGAAAATGACTGTGAAGAACATTTTGTTAGCACATTCTTCAGATTACCTAATGGTCAATACTCAGTGCGTTTACCCGTTATGCGAAGTTTGGAGCTATTGGGGAACTCGTAACAACAAGCTTTTCGTCGTTTTCTGGCTCTTGAAAGAAAACTAAAAAATCGTCCCGATCTCAAGATTCAATATTCACAATTTTTAAAGGAATATTTAGATCTTGGTCATTTATCGACCGTCGCTCCAGAATCCCTGGGACTTTCCAAATATTTTCTGCCATTGTGTGTTTAAAGAGGACAGTTCTACAACAAAGTTAAGAGTCGTGTTTGACGGTTCCGCAGCCAACTCATCAGGATATTCATTAAATGAACTGTTAATGGCTGGACCTGTCATTCAAAGTTCATTATTTCAAATCCTTCTTCGCTTTCGTACATTTCCTGTTGCCTAAACTGGGGACATAGGAAAAATGTATCGCTGTGTACACGTTACAACACCGGTTGATTTTCTCCAATGTATTTTGTGGCGAGACTCGCCTAACGATGATATAAAGATTTTTAAATTGGATTCAGTTACATATGACACAAAAGCAGCATTGTTTCTAACTATTCGTGGCACGCATCAACTGTCCATGGATGAAGAAAATGCGTCTCCCATTGGATTTCGAAATTTTTAAACGGACGTCTGGCATTTTGGCGAAGGGCGGTTTTAAGCTGCGGAAATGGTGCTCTAGCCATTCTTCTGTACTGCATGGTATAGCAAAGGAAGATTGAAAATCTTTTCTTAAGTTTGATGATGGGAGCGACATAACTAAAACTCTCGGACTCGCTTGGGATTCAGCCTCGAATCAACTGTTGTTCTCCTTCTTTTTCATTCAGCCATGATCAAAGCCATCTAAGAGATCGATTCTCTCAACTATAGCCCGTTTATACGACCCACTTGGACTTATAGGACCGGTAATATCGAAGGCTAAGATCTTCTTGCAGCAGATTTAGAAAGAAAGGCTCAATTGGGATGATCTCTGTAGCAGTTTTGAGAAGGCGCAATTGTTTAAATTCACTCGCCTTGTCTTAACACCTTCGGCAGAGGTAGAAGTGCATGGTTTCTGCGATACCAGCATCGAAGCGTATGGAGCCTGCATTTATATAATTTCTCGACGGCATCTGTATAGTGGTAGCTGTTATACTCCAAGTCCCGAGTAGCTCCTTTGAAAACAATTACAGTTCCAAAGCTAGAAGTCTGTGGTGCCATTCTATTAGCTAATCTCATGCATGAAATATCGAGAATCAATCTCTTTGGAGGAAAATTTTACTGTTGGTCAGACTCATCCGTATGCCTTTCATGGACAAACACAGAACCATCGAATTTAAACGTTTTTGTAGCTAATCGAGTTTCTGCTATTTAAGAGCTAACCCAAGGCATGGAGTGGCGCCACGTTCCCACTTCCCTCAATCCGGCGGACATACTCTCTAGAGGAGCTACACCGCATGAACTATATAACTCGTCACTCTGGTTTAATGGCCCTCAGTTCCTTTCTGTGATTAAATCGGACTGGCCGGCTTCTTGTCTCCCAGAAAAACCAAAGCTCGAATTAAGGAAAAGCGTCCTTCTTGTTGCATCTCCCTTAGTCGACATATCCGCCACAATGCAGCGTATATTCGCATATGTCTATAAATTCATAAATAGAGTCAGACACCCTGGATTAACAGTGCTTGACATGCAACATGGCAGTCGTCTCTTATTACGTCTCGTCCAAAGCGCACATTTAGCAGAAGACATTAAAACGCTAAAAGCAAATAGAGCTGTCAAGCCATCCAGCTATATCGCGTCTCTGAACCCATTCTTGGATGATCTTGGCCTTCTCAGAGTTGATGGTCGATTAAAAAACTCCGCGCTGGACTTCCAAGCACGTCATCCAATAATTCTTCCAAGGCAGCATCCAATTAGTAATTCGCTCATTTTAAACTTTCATGAACGGAACTTACACGCTGGTCCTCGGGCACTTCTTGCTCATATTCGTCTGCAGTATTGGCCGATTGGCGGAAGGAAGACTGTATCCAGAGTGGTTGGAAAATGCGTCAGATGCTTTCGGGGCCTTGTTTAGTAGAGCACATCATGGCTGATCTTGCCAAAGAACGCTTGAATGGCTGCCAAGCTTTCGAAGTCACAGGTGTTGATTATTGCGCACCATTTTTCTACAAACCAGATGTTCGGAATAAGGCTCCAGTCAAATGCTATATGAGCGTCTTCGTTTGTTTCGCAACAAAGGCAGTGCATCTGGAGTTGGTAAAGGATTTATCTACGGCTTCGTTCTTGAACGCGTTAAAGAGATTCATCTCCACTCGCGGCAAACGACTCCAGATCTGGTCGGACAACGCAACGAATTTTGTTGGTGCTAAGAACGAACTACTAGAGTTAAAGCGACTATTTCTCAGCCGCAATCATATGGACGAAGTGTCAAATTTTTGCTTGGCCGATACCATCGATTGGAAATTCATTCCCCCTCGATCACCACATTTTGGAGGCCTCTGGGAAGCCGCAATCAAGACAACGAAACATCATTTTTATCGCTCTGTTGGTTCCTGTGCTCTGAGATTCGAAGAACTACGCACCCTTGTCTGCAGAATATCTTCGATTATTAATTCCAGGCCATTGCTTCCACTTCCAGAAGATCCTGCTGACCTAGATGTGCTCACTCCCGCTCACTTCCTAACTGGTGGGCCCAACTCATCGTTCATTGAGCCTGACTTAACGCGTCTTCAGTTCAATCGTCTGGATGGCTAGCAGCGCGTAACATACTTGCAACAGGTGTTCTGGACTCGTTGGCGAGAGGAGTATCTGACTCTTCTGCAGCAGCGCTCCAAATGGCGTACTTCCAAGCCGGGTCTATGCGTCAACGATGTCGTTCTCGTCAACGATGAAAATCTGCCACCCCTCAGGTGGCCACTTGCCAGAGTTACGGAGATCATCTTGGGAAAGGATGGAGTCGCTCGCGTAGCTACTTTGCACACCTCAACAGGAGCGATGAAGAGAGCCGTAAACAACTTGTACCTGCTCCCTATTAAGGACTCGGTTGAAAGCCCATACCTTTCAACGGGGGGAGAATGTTTGGCTACGCAGCCCAAACAGCTGGAGTAATTTTTGAATTGTTCACTCAGAACATCACACTACTTTTCGTTGCTCTGCGAAGCAACTGCTTAAGCCACTCTTAAGCCTATTTTATTTAAGCTGCGCTCTCTTATCTGTGTCATAACCTTTTGCCTTGGCATTTGGTCTAGGCTTCGTAATTGCTGCTGTGCAGCGAGCTAGTTAGTTTGAGTCGTTCGTTTCATGCATTTGGTTCGCATTGGCCACCTGCATTTCGCTTACGTTGTAAAATACGAATTCGTCGTTTGAAGCTGGCACGTACCAATTCGTGTCCGCCTGTCTTAATCAAAACTAAAACTTCATAAAACTTCAAATAAACTTATATTATAATTTGTTAAAAGAAAACCTAAATTGTGTTATCGATTTAACAAATTCCTAAAATTATTGAAAAATATCAATAGCTCAACATAGGGTTTAAGATGCTTTCTTCTCCTGTTACACGCATTTGCACAAAACCATTATCCCCTTTTAATACTCATTTTCAATGGGTTCAGGATATCAAAAGGAGGGAATGGCAGATTGGTCCGGACAAGCATCCTTTTAAAAGTCCAAAGGTAGATAGCTGGTCACCCCTTTTAAAGATCCGTACAAAAATTTTCCGGCTACGCACACAGAAGGAAGCATCCCAGACCCTATAAAGTTGGTATATTCTTAATGACTTCAACTTAATCAATAAACGACTATAGATTCTGTAATCTCTTTTTTGTCGATATTTTGCAGCGTTTCATTAATATCGAAAAAATTGATGTTAATACTTGGGTTTTTCTCAGGTTTCTTGGCATATCTCAAAGACTATAACAGCTAGAGTCACCAAATTTGATTGGACAGGTGCGCGTAATGCATACGCAGCTTAAGAATATTTCGGATTTGGGATATCTCCTCCCATTCTCTCCAAAAAATGCAATTCAAATACTACAGACTTGCGCTTTAGTTTGTACATACTTTAAATGCTCTTATTGCGTAATAATTCTATTAATATCATGCTGTTAGTTTAAAAGTTTATCACGAATTTGGTGGAGAACAAGCACAGCGGCTAAGAAATACGCACAACTTGCGGCTGGACTTTGTGTGTGTGTGTGTGTAATTTTGTGTATGTGTGTATAAATGCAAGGGATTTGAAATGTATGTGAAGGCAGGGTTCAGGGTATGCTCTAATCGGGCGTTCCGATTTTAAATCATTAATAACTCGTCTCGTTTTCTTATTATCAATAATTATCGGTTTTTTTACTTGGTTATTGAGACACTATATGAGCTAGAGTTACCAAATTGGTTTTGAAATGTTCGCGTGAAGCATACGCATGTTGCGCATATTATGGATTTTGGATACCTTTCGCCGCTTATATGCAAAAATGTAAAAGAAACGGAATTCAAATACTACGAACTTAGGCTGTGGTTTGTACAAAGATTTCGATGCTCTTGTTAAGCAAAGAGAAAATTGACGACGCTTCTTTTGCTAAGCCGACACGGGAGTTATAATTGATGATATCAGCCTCTTCCATACTTCCGGATGCGAGGATGTGGTGGATATCAACGATATCTCTAGCTCCTGGAACTCTACAGAAGCCGCTGGAATATTTAATTATATGAAAAAAAAATGTGTCAGTGTTTTATTGCAATTGGCCCTGCATGCGGTTAACTTAAATTGAGCTGCTCTTCCGCGAGCTAACAAGTCGAAGTAGCTTGGCCCACTCTGGACAAGCGCATTCATTTACAAAATTATAACTTCGAATATAGTTTTGTCCATGGAATTTCGCGCTATTTTGACATCAATTCAAAAAGCAGCCTGGAACTCATTCCGACAAGTTACTGCACACTTTTTGTGCAATAACAAAAGTGCGGATTATATTGAAATCGTCAAAAATTTGATAAAAAATTATGAGAAAAATGGAGCAAGCATGTCAGTAAAAATCCATTTCCTGCTTCCCACTGGGAAATTTCCGTACAACTTAGGTGAGCTCAGCAATGAACACGTTCAACAATTTCCAAACAATTAACATATATGGAGTGACGTTATCAGGGATTGTGGAATCAGAACACGATGGGCGATTGTGTTTGGGATCCCATATGGGAATCTGAAGTTAATAGCGTACGCAGAAAGACACGGTACTTCAACCATTTTTAATGTACTTGAATATTCAAATAACATGTAATAACTTAAGAAACAAATGTTTAACTGTTCAATCATATAGATATATTAATGGATCATCAATTACGATATCATTCATTCATCATATATATATATATATATATATATATATATATACTAAAAGCTAATGAATATATATATATATATATAGTTGTGAAACCAATGATTTGAAGTAAGTGCGTGGGACTGATTAATAGATTTATTCATTAGCTTTTAGTAATCGTTAAGCTCTTCAAAATTGGTTATGACATTCTCGAGTAATGATCAATAATGCAAACTCACCTCTGAAAAAAAAACACTAGAAAATACCATATTTTGAAAATTTAAGAATAAAAAGTATTGCCACAGAAAAAATTTTCAAGGAGGTTTTCGCTATATGTATCAGAAAAATTCAGTTTGGCAAACCAGGTAATTTGGCTGTTACCTAGTGTAATTATTATACCTGTATCCTGTTACCGCATTCACACCTACAGGACTTGATTGTACTTTCACCTTTCCAGTATTTGCTAATTTCGAACTTCACGTCTTTTTGTAACATTTTTTCAAAAATCTGTTGTAAAAATGTATCAATCCCATAAATGTATGTTTGTGATCCTTGTTCTCTGGTTTCTTTATATTCAGTATCGCTCTTACTTTATTTAACATATTATGCATGCCTTTCTTGTCTATTAAGTATACGCAGTATTCATAAATTCATAAATCTATTTTTCTCAAATTTACCCTCATATTAAGGCTCTCTAAACATGATAATAGCTCTTCCGCTAAACACTTGCTCCATAAGTCTTTGCCACTTAGTTGGTGCACATGCAACTCCATACATCAACCTACTTTGTTGATATACGCCTCTGTTTAATTAGTGTTAAGAATTCTATATTCTCAATGTGAACCTCAAGCTGCAAGTATGCTTTTGTGAAATCAATCTTAATGAACTTTTTACCCCCAAACATTTTAGAAAATTCCCACCGTTCTTTAGTTGTTTAAAATGGGTGCTCGTCAACTATTAATGTGTGTGGTGTTGGCCAAATATGCCTTTTCCCTTGCGACACAATAACAACAACAACGAGAGCCCTAGACAACATTCAGTAAAGTGAACATCAACATTTGAAGTGAAGGCGAATTCGCATGGCTGCAAGTCCGCCAACATAACATAACAAGATTTCCTCAAAGATGAACGCAACTTTTTTCGGCGCTACTGAAACTGGAGTCTTATATATTGCAATATGTACTTGCAGTAAGTACTTCAGAAAAAATGTTTAAAATTTTGTACCACGGCCGAAAAGAGGCTGGTAAGTCGATGACATGTCGATACATGTCAAATCGCAAATCAATAAATTTGAATATTGCCCACAATAATAAACCTAGAGTCATTAAATTTGATATAAAGATTGCTAGTGACCTCCCGCAAATAATGCGACCTTGATATCCCTAGATCGCCTCAGCCCTCTCGCCCAGTAAAGTCGGAAATGACTATTTCCCACATATTTTGAGCTCGAAGCTCCAAATTTGTAATATATATTATTGGCGAACTCCCCCAAACTTCGTACAATTTTAACGCTTCATTCGCTATTTGGTATGTAGATTGCACGTAACCATCACAAAATTTGGAAAATAGATTACTGGACATTCCCTTTAAAGATCGGTAAAGAACTTCCCGGTCAACCCCCTTTCCGCAAATCGCGACAGTCTATATCTCCCATAATGTGAGAGCTACACTCACTAAACTTGGAAGGTAGATGATTGACAGAGACTTGAAATTTGTAATACATTTTTAATACTCGGATAACGTGGAAATGTTCTTTGGATAACCCCACTGGGGGCGTGGTTTACTGATTTAATATATATATCTCTCTCAGCTTAAAGGTTAGATAGGGACAAATTATTCACGACCTCCTCTATTTTGAGGTTAGGTTGAACCGGCTAACCGGCGCTGTCGTTAACACATAGACCCAGTATATAGTGTTGCCCGATACTTATGGTCATTAGGAGTCTTTGTGATCCTACAGTACACGTATGCACTTGCAACTACCAGTAGCGCATTTGGCGTGTGTTTGGCCGCTTCTCCCAGTGATGTGCACTGAAGTGCCGGGCAGCTGCAAATATGATGGTCCAGTGTTTCAGTAATTCTGCTGCCAGGCAATGACCATGCAGTACTTCTACCAATAGTCTGCCGTCTCGTAGTGGTAGTTGCAGTGGGAAGTGAGTGACTTTTTGATACATCCTTTTACACATAATTTTTGAGATGTTGCACTTAGTTGTATTTTCACACTTTTTTTAGCTGTTTCCCAGGCAGTTTTTTCTAGATCTCTATGTAGGGACTTTAGAGAGATTTCAATACCTCTTCAGTTACTGTGAAATATTTCGACACATTACTTAGACAGTCTAACGCCTTCCTTACGGAGTTAAAGGCAGATGCTTGTACGGATTTTTTTGCTGCCTGGCTGTCCATTGCCTGTTGCTTCTACTGTATTCCGTATCGCGAAAGCTTCCACGTGTAATATACTACAGTGATGGGACAGTTTATAATGCCGTTTGTCTGGCTCTGTACAGAACACCGTGGCCAATTCTCGAATCCATTTCTGAGCCGTCCGTGAATATGTGTATTGTTTGCTGGTCTAGTCCCCAACACCCGTCGTCTGGTCCCATTGACGAAGTTGTTACATGTAGATAAAAGTCTTGGTTGGAGTGGACCTTATGTCGATTTTTTTGTGGTTTGCCACCATCAGTCAATGTGAAACGTCCGAAGTACAGCTCAGCGTCTTTTGCGATGCATAAAGCGTGACGGTGGCCGATTCACCCTCATTTCTACATTGAGTTTCTATGCCAGTTTGCTGTCCACAGCCTCTCCAAGATATTTTATGTTATTCCTCAGTGTAAGCGGTATATCGTTCACCTTTGGCGGGTCCTATCGCGATACCGTGAATCTCTTAGTGAATAGAATGAGTTTTGTGTTGCCCGCGTTGATGCTAAGTGCGGCTCCTTAGGCCCATATTTGAATTGCTTTCCGCGTGTAATTCACAAGTCGATCGACATTTTTCGCATAGGCAGCTATCTTAAGGCTTTCCACCAAAATTCCTTTAATAGTTCGTTCATCATTAGTTTCCATAGCAAGGAAGACAAGACTCCAGTGCGGCGATTCTTTTTACGCTTTTTGAAAGCGTATTTCACTTTCTCTCCCCAAAGACGCAGCAAATAGAGTAGATCCAAACGTGACAGACGAGGGTGGCAACACGATGTTAGAAGTCCAGCCAGCGGGACTGTATGATGCAATCACCCGTACAGCTTAAGATCCTCTAGCTAAACTTGAATAACAGCAATCTAGCGGCGATAGAGCTCCTTTTAGCCATGGAACAAGGGTCCGCTGGCTTGGTTTTTGTTCAGGAACATTGGTAGCGGGCAACAAATTATCCGAACTAAAATAAAATCACAGCATCTGTACGTATATAATGTCTAATTAAAACTGAACAAAAAGGGACGAGTCCACGCTCATGGCAACCTGCTATATGGCGCACGACACAAAAACACTAAACGGTAGTAAAATGGCAATAAATCAAGAAGATTTCGCGGCCGCTTGGCCCGCTTTGCAAAAGCGTTTTAAAAATAAACGAGTCTTAGTAAATAACCAATTGAAATTCGTTTTCAATATGTCTGCAGTGAGTAACGAATCAGGTGCGGAGCACATAGAAGTGCATATCACTATAAAATGTGTTGATAGCACTTGAGCATTTAAAAATTTCAACCAAAAATTTTAATTGTGCGCTGGTTTTTGCTCCTCTAATCCTCTTCGTCTCTTCTTATCGTCCAAGAATGCTCATAGGTTCAAATATCCTTCTATCAACATTATTAGGTGTTGTCCGAGGACACCAAAAAAAAATTCTATTTGCCACACCATGCAGTTCTCAATACAGACAGCACCATTACAATGGTTCTCGTTGCATTCACTGCATCCAGTAAATCCACCATTGGCAAAATCATATCTGACCATTGAAATGGCACTTTCATATGTGGAGACCGACGCGGGCGGACGTGCATCAATTAATAAATTTTTAATTAATTATTTCACGTCAGTTCTCAAGTTGAGCTCAAAGGGCTTCTAATGAAAAAGTCAAAGCGCAAATTAGGTAGCCAACTATAAAACAAATCGTTCCGGTGTCGGCAACCAGACTAAATTCTTACAAGTTAACCTGCGCCAGCTTCGCTTATATCGTTGTACTGCAAGTACGCTATATATTACAAGCATCTGCGACAAACAAATGTGATCAAAGAAGAATGCAGAAATACTCCACAGTTCGTCATATGGGTGGCCTTAGCGGCAACCACGGTAGTTTTGTAGATAACATAGCAGATTTTAGCAACAACATTCTCCCCCCGGTAAGCTGCTTCTATGGTCTAGCTGTAGCATGCTTACCTCCAGTACTGCTGACGTCTAGTACAGCGATCTTTGCCACGGGTCGTTGTAGCACCCCCACAGCTGTTTTGATGGCCACTCGTCTTACCTGGTTGTCTTTGGTCAGTATAGTTTGCTCGATTATGCCTTTGTGCCAGCTATTATGTAGCATATTCTCGTCCACTCTCAGGACGACGTCACCGGCGGATATAACGAGTGGTTACAAGCGTCTTTGGTATCCAGCGACACGAATGTGAGTGGCCGTGAGTTGATAATAAATTCAACTATACATAATGCGCTTCGAAGTAGTTTATCCATGCACTTGTAATGAACACGCAGAACGGTGTCTCAGCAAGCACACCCTACTACTAGTTTTTCGGCTGTGCTCAGGGAAAATGGCGTGGGTGGTGTGTGACTTAATTGGTTTGGCGGTGGATGGGTCGATGTTATGTTCGATTAATGTCGTCAAACCAAGTCCATCTTTCTCAAATGAAGGAAAAGAATCAATTACCGATTGTAATTTAGACGGCTCAGAAGGGGACAATGCCAACATAAGTGAGTTTTCTTTAGATTCACAACACAGTTCATTTACAGAGTCGGAATGTATGATGGAAATCCCAAATCTTTTCCAAAAATCCATACATTTGCGGCTTGGACTTCGTTTATAGACGAAACGCCTAAATATTCGAAGCCCAATTGGATCGAATTATCGGCTATAGGGACAGTGCGAACGATACCCTATAGTATTTCGAATGAAGTTTCTTTGTGATAACTTCTTGCGTAAGATTTCCCCCAAGGACACTTTTATTCGCTCCGCTGTCTAAGAGAGCTAGGTAATCCTTGCCATAATTCTCAATTTGAGTGAAAAGGCGAATATCGCAAGCCCTCTGAACGATGACACGATGAATTCGCCTAAGCTTCGTCTTCGTCTTCGAGTTTTCCGACTTCGACTTGCGCTTTACGTAATTAGACTTATGTGTATCTAGTACAATAATCTTTAAGCACTACCACCGCGGAATACGTTGAGAGGTCAAATACTTGGAATCCATAAACAGAAACTATTTATACTATATAATGCTATTAATGTCTTATTCCATTAAAAGAGGAACGATTGTAATAGGATGGGGAAAAAACGGAAACCTTATACATCTATTGCTTGGTATAGATCCGAGTTAAATCTAAACCTATAATTCCAAAGCAATGATATATAAGGTAATATTGTTACCGCTTAATTATTTTCTAACTAAGAGCAATACTACAAGCAGGTATTCAAAACGCTGTATCTACTGGTCTGGCTCCGACAATAATCAAAATACCACCACTTCCGAGTTGGATGGAGAGTTTGTTCAGAAATTAAAACAAAAATGTTGGGTGGAGAATGGTTTGATGGAAAGGATATAGGAACATGACTTTAGGGAATTATGGGGTGTAAATATATCTTTTACGAGAACTCTGATGATGTTGTTTACCCACCGTACATGTAGGAACAAATCAACTTCATGTACCTATTCTTCAAATATTCTTTATTAATTGTTCCTTAAACATTACTCAAATGTAATACAAATAATCAAAAATATAAATCTAATGCAAATAGTGCAAACATAAATTTGATGCAAACAGTATAAATATCATGTATATAAAGAAAGTTACAAAATTATTAATTTATATAAAAAAAAGACAAAAGGATTTGCAGAAAAAAAAATTAAAAATCCCATTGCAAAAGTTAAACTTGCTTATGTTCTTGAGTAAAAGCTCGATTTAAAAAGAGAACCAAATTACAAAATAGGAATGAGCAGATCCGTTTCGATCAACAAACGCACCCACAGCATTGCCAAAATAAAAAAACTTTAACGTAAACAAACCAAGGACTGGTGCAGCTGGTTTATAAAGATAAGCTTGATAATGCCTGCGATAGCGTCTGCGAGTCGCTCCCAGAGATAACGCACTTTGTTTTTATTGCATTTTGTATGGCACTCAATTTCGGCTATGCCATAGACCCTTGTAAAGTCTATCGAAGCCAGCATGCCGGTTGACGTTGATTGATTATAGGCTATGCAAAAAGCAATAATATGTGTGTGTGTGTGAGAAAACAACAAATTCACTGCGGCAGTCACTATAATAGAACAAAAGTAAATAAAAGTACTGGGATAATTGGATAATGCTACCTTCGATCTTTAAGCGCTCAATGTCTTTATTTGCCTTGGAAGCGCTCGCGCAGGCGATGGGCTATGTGGCTACAAGCTGCCTGTAATCGGATATATCCTTATATCCTACTAGTCTAGTAGGTATGGTGTAGAACAAACTGGACTGGTTGGCAGTGCGGCGTGTAAGTGGTGTTCCGGCATGGGCGTGGTGCTCCACCGGCAGAATGTTTGTGCTGCGCACATGAGGTATTCTAAAATGCGCGGGTGCAAGTGTGGTGCAAGCGCATGCAGTCGTGAAGAACGTGGACCAAATATCGGAAAGCAAATATCCGAATTAACGCTTCTCACAGGCACAATAGATTTCTGTACTGCCACGAAACAGCGGGCGCCACTGAGCACACTCACAATCGTTCCGTTCCACCACAAAAATTTTGTTTTCCAAAGATAAAAATTCTTTTGAAAATGCCTTGCGAGGTCGGATGTTGCGAATTTGAAAAGATAAATCTCTAAATTTTCTCCCCATGAAGATGCACAAAAAATAGTTACCTTTTCACAGCGTATGCTTGCGACCTTGAAGAAAGCTTTATTATGAGTGGAACGTATAATATGAGCGAAAGACTTACTATGCAAGAAAAAGCTCCATTTTGAAGGTGCCAATTTCAGGTGGACAGCTCTTTTTGTAAGGCAGGGAAAAATGACGCCCCAGCACTTCTCTTTTCGGTGGCCAACAGTAACAAACATTGGGCCGAAATAGTTGCTTCCAACGTACGTGAATGGACGCTGAACTTATGCCAAACGCGCTGTGGGCAATGTCGCCATCTGTGGTACGTCTGGCATGGCACTTTCGATCTTGCAGCGTTGACAAGATTTACGTACGTTTTTGTACAGAAGCCGTAGTCGCAACTATATGCGTAATAGTTTTGATATTGTATTTAAACATTTACGTCGAGCCAGACTCCGAATATTTGTTCGCAACTCGTATGATTGTGTGCAACGCCATAAAATTCTTTGAGCGCGTTGTACCATCTTCTGTGGTACGTTTTGCGACAGTGACTTCTTTGCATATTTGCTCGTAGTCGCTCAATATATAAAATGTAGACCGTTACTGCACGGTATTGCCTCCGCCAGTCGGAGAAGTATGGGCCGTAATATTGATCCCTGTATAAAAAATACGTTGTGACGCATTTTAGCTTTCGCTGGTGGGCCCAGGTTGTCGGAGTGAGGCCACTTAGACGGCTCAAGCTGTGGGTAGTCTGGTTCGTTGAGCCATTTGCTGTCGTTGTTAAGATTGGACACCTTCGTTGCAAGGTTCGCGGTGTTAAGATTGGATGACACCCTGTGCCATTGTTCGATGATGGTGTGCTCCAGCACACCGCCTACGCGATGCATAACGTACTGCTCAAATTTCCGTGGATCCATGCGCAGCCAGCTCAAGACCGCTTTGGAGTCAGACTAGTACCAGCTCGAGTTGATTGGTATCCGTGAGTTGGTGAGGATCTTCTTGCCCAGTCTTTCTCCAATACCGGATCGAGACCGGGATTAGCGGTGCAACATTGGCTTTAGAGACCAGTTCACGCAGCACCCTTTTAGAATTGGCTGACCAGTTGAGTGTGTTCACCTGTTCACCAGTTCACCTGTTCACCAATTCAGCCAGTCAGAGCCGTCATGGCGTAGGTTGTCCCCTTCCCTCTTCATTTTTTCTCTCAGCTCATGGCATCTGAAAAATTTACCTTGCGAACACATAAGACGCTTGAGTGCGTTTTGATAGCTGTTCGGCAGTGTTGTAGCATTTTTCCAGGGTATGCCAACTTCGTATCGGCCGTCTTTAATCACTGTTGTTGATTGTAGGCTTGCCAACGCTTGTGTGTCCTCTTCCCACAGCATTCGCTTTTCTGCTGTTATGTTCAGGGAAAACGTTTGCTTTATGGTTTCGTGCATCTTTGCGTTGGTAGTTGCAGCTACATGTGTGTACGTTGACATGTCCACTTATGGATTGATGCATTGTGCAGTTCTGTAGCGTCCAGCCTTGACGCATTTTTCATACAATTAGTTGATACCATGCTCCCTCTTGCACCTTGAAAGGTTTGGCTAGGTGCCAGTTGTTTGCACCGATGAGCGTAGTGGGCATTGTGATACGAATCTATAGGGGTGTCTGTGGGCGAGCGCACGAATTTCGATTGATTGTACAGGCAGGTTCAGGCTCTCCACGCTATGCACGTCCTCCAGCGAGAATCTCATAGAGGTGTCGTATCGTCGGGGCATTTCAGGCACAGTGGTTGATGAACACCATTAATGTTGAACTGCTTGAAGATCTTTTTCTCCATGAGCGTCACGGACGAACCCTCATATAGAAAGGCAAAAGTATTTAATAAGTTGTAAATGCAAATTGGAACAATAAGGAAATTTGTCTGCTCCGAGTTCCGTTTGGAGTTATATAATGCCATTTTATTATGTTTTCGACGCACGATACATTTATAGATTGAACACAATTTAAAAAAAATGATAACTCATTATCTTTATTTGCAATTGCGATCACCTTATTATTGCACCTTTATTGTTGAAATTAATTTGAAGACCGTTCTTTGTGCCTTTTCCGACGGAGAAAACATGCTTGTAATTCCGGTATTTGCCATACATTTTTCACTTTGCCAATACCAATTGCGTTTATTGATTGATCTCCACCCACTAATATTTTTTCACTTATTTCTGCATATTCAGTATATAACGCACGATTGTTAGACATCTGAGAGGTAGCGCCACTATCTAAGCACCAAACGTCGCGACCTATATTCGCATAAGCGAAGCAGGGATATATTCGGCGACACACACACATACAATCGCTGATTTGCTTTCTTTTCTTGCGTCTTTATATCCACTTCGCTTTGTTGGTTTCTTTTTTTTTTTTGGTTTCCAATCATTTATTTCGCAGCACACTAAATGTTGGAAGGTCATCTCGAATTTTCATGGCTACCCCAAAATTCTCGTAATGCAACTCAAATTTCATTTAATTTATCAATTACGGTTTCAAACTCATTTACGTATTGAGCAACGTTTGCAGCATCTGCCAATTGAAGATTTAATACATTTTTATGTAACGAAATTTTCTTGCTCTCTTGGCTCGTGTATTTCTTTAAACCTTTACCTCTCCCGATGTGTTGCAATTTGTTATATTATTTAATTGGGTTGATTTTACACACAGTGTAGTTGTTGCTAATGCCTTCTCATCCGCATTTTCCCAATCGCTATTGTTATGCTCCGTTTTGACATCCACACCACTTGCAACTCTCCATGCTTCCGAGTGAATTAGCACACTGCGCATTTGCAAACGTCGAAGTTTTTCTCGACTAATTTCTCAAATGAGTACAGAGTATTCGGACACACCAAATGTACAATAAGGTGGACACACCAATTTTACGCTGCATACTGATCTATACGTTTATTCCACATTTGGACCTTTTATGTCCTGGGCCCATATCCTGTTGGACTTTTCCGTGTTTGAAATAAACCGAATAGATTGTAACACCGACAGTACGTTATAATTCTTCTTTGTTCAATAGCGTAAGGTTATGCACTGGTGAATTAACGCGACATCGTATACATATATACAAATGATACTGGCAGCGCCAGATAGTTCAAAGTTACCTAACATTAACTTAACAGCGTTACGTCGCCCTACAATAATATCGATTATTTGAACAATTCGGACCACAGTTTTTTCATTGTTGTTCTTTATTTTGATAACTAGCTATTTATACTAAGTAAGTCAGACTTTGCAAAAAAAATTTTTCCAGTATATAATATTGCTTAAATAATAAATTTTTAAAAAAAATTTCAGATAAATGATATTCAAGTTTTAAGACATTTTTACTGACGCTATCTTGACTATGTTTAACATCGAAATTGAAACCCCGTATTAGACCCAAGAGTGCATTTTCAACATATGATCGTTGAAATCGAGCCAAAAATTAACTAGAACCAAGGCATTTTGGCGCGATTTTTTGTTTAGCAAAGTGTAAAGCAATTTGATATTGTCTATACGTACCATTAAAATGATAAAATCAAAATCTCTCAAGCCGTCGAAGTTATATGTTATAAAAAGAGGTATTTGTATGGATATCTATTTATGTGTTTGTCAATAATAAAAAATTGTAGATGGAAGACAAGAGGAAATTCATTTTGATAAGATCACATCTAGAATACAAAAACTATGTTACAATCTAAATATGGACTTTGTTGATCCAGTAAGTATTTTATCTTTATATATGTACATGTATGTATATATTGTCATGCACCTTTACCTATCTAGCTACCGTTTATAAACATACAATTAATTTTGTATCACCATGTGTAACGTTTAAAAAGACTGCAAATTAAAGCATTTTTCAGTTTTAACTAGGTTGTTATATATTGCAATCCCCGACTATGCAATCTGAAATTATATTGGTAAATGACTGGCGGATATTGCTTAATACTGGGGAAAATTTAGACATATGTACATAGTATATTTGTTAATTTCGGTGCAGAGCAGAAATATGAAAGCAGCTTTTTCTTAACAGTAAAGGATTGTGCGTTGTTTTCAAAACAACAGAAATACAAATGGCTTCCGATTACTCAAAACTGAAAATCTAAATTGCAGACCTACCATATTATTGTAAGTTTACAGTATAAGTGGATTTAGGCCGAAGTAGGAACCGCTGTTAAAAAGAAAATAATCTCTTTTTGTGAGGTGCCGAAAAATACCCTTGTAGACATATAGAGATGTTCGAAATAAATTAGCTGATTTGATATAAAAACTAGTTTTTATATTATAATATATATTTATAATTTTTATAAGAGCGTCATGCTTAAATGCTTATAATTGGCAAGCTTGCTTAGACTATCGAATTTATCAATAATTAACCGATCGCTGATTTGAAAGAAGTATTATAAAGTTGTCAATTGCTAATAAGATTTTTGGCGTTGTGATTGAAAATAATCACACTCTCAATTGCCAAGTTCAGGTATCTTACGAAGGTACATTTTTTAGACCGATCGTCATATAGCCACAAAGCGGTCTGATTGGATGATTACAATAGTTAAGATCATTGCTGACGACAGTCAGCACACGAAGGTGTCTTAAAGCTTCAAGCAATATATACCCGAACTGTTGAAGTTTTTATACAATTGAAACAACAAAACGTAAATAAATCACAGGCACGTACAAAAATGCGTAAGTGTGCGAGCATGCTCATCTCGAAAAATTTTTTTTGCAGACGCAGCAACGCTTTGGTACCATCACCAACAATTAAAACCCTTCAAAAAATTCAGATTTCTCTTCAATTGAAAGGGAAGCCATGCGGCTGAAAATCGAAAAATGAGCATTTCTGTGCATTGCTATTTGTGTATACGTACACTTATGCATACATTTTGTTGCTCAGCTTCTGTGCACATGCAAACAAATACATGCAAGGGGTGCCACGAGTCTTCAAGCAGCTTGCAGTGTGAGCGAGACACACAATACGGGGTTCTACGAGATCATGCTATCGCTCTCTAGGCATTTTTACAACAACTTTTTTGTCAATTTGACGAATCTACAGACAAAAGTAATTATACATCGAACATTTTTTTACATTTTCTACTTTAGCAGCTTTAGCAGAAGCAAATGAAAAAAAATTGGAAGATATAACGGTAAATAGAACTAAAATATAAGCAAATCAAAAGATGCCTATCAGTTGTCAAAAGTATTTACACATATTTTATTTGCGTTAAAACTATTTACACAAAGCTTTAACTCAATATTCTTCTTGTTTATAAATGAAATTTGAAATTTTTTGTATGCTTACCTAATTAACTTAACTAATATTGACTAATACAACCTTTGGGATCAATATTTACCTGCATCCTGCCTGGAGTTCATTCAATTAAGATATGGGCAAATAGAAGAGCTAATTTGGATCAAATTTACCATATTTTAATAATGGTATCATCGTGTTCTCGGTTTTTATTAACAGTCCTTTGCTGTTTTATAATTTTTAATGATATTTGCTTATATTTTAGTTCTATTTACCGTTATCTCTTCCAAGTTTTTTTCATTTGCTTCTGCATGGATTAAGCTATGCGACAACAACAACTTCTTTGCATCTCACTTGCAACAACAATAATACAAGCTGCTAAAGTAGAAAATTTAAAAAAATTTGCGATGTGTAATTACTTTTGACTACGTCTGTATGTGTTGTATCCTTAACCCAAGTTTCTTTGGCAGCTATTAAAAATTAATATTAAAAAAAAATAAAACTTGGAATATACAGCTGTTGACAACTAATTGGAAACAAGAATCTTGATTATGACCTTTCTGTACCCAGAATAACACCAATAGACCTAACGCTACATTATTATGCTTTTTCTCTTCCCCCATTATCGTCCTATAATTTTACTGTCTAATTTCACTCTTTGGTTACATTGTTTCTTAATAAGTGCAATTAGTTCGTTGGGTCCCTGGTTGAAGCTTGACAGCTACAGTTGCGAAAAAAAAAATAGCACCACTATGACATTTTTTCTTATTGATCAAAAAAATAACAATTAGTATTGCGATATTTTAAAAATTGGATATTTAATATATTGCTTAGTATTCCCCCTAAATGAAAAGGTAGTACTTCGGTGTAATGGTAATAGTTTTTTTTTTTTTTTTAATTTTAAGGGAAAAGGTCGAAAAAATGGCGAAAAAAATAATAGCACCACTTATGCTTTTTCATGAAAAACGTTAAATTTCGTACAGTTTCTTCGACAAAAAGCACGTACTCAAGAGATTTAACTTCGATTTCATTATTTCAAGCATTATGTTTAAAAGAAATCCAAAATTATTGATACAATGGGCCTTGGAATATGGAAAAGTGCAAAATCATCAGAAAATTGATATTGTATGGAAAATCAAAGAGATAACTTGGTCGATTGATTGGCTTTTCAATTAAAATATACTAAATGACATAAACTATACAGGAAACGATGAAACACGTAGATAAAAAGGAGTTATACGACAGATTTACGTCCAAGTGTTGATCCTCGAAAGCACACAGTACTCTGTCAAGGCTGCAACTGACATAAAAAAAGGAGCTTAATACAACTGTGACACTGAAAACAGTTCACATATGTGTCAAACAAGAAAATTTAAATGCTTGCAGCCCAAGAAAGGTCCGTCCCCTTAAACGCGAAACATATTGCCAAGCGCATAAAGTTAGCAAAGAATCATCAAAATTGGCCAACCCAAAAATGTAGTAATATTTTATGAACAGATGAGAGTAAAGTTGTTATGTTTGGTGAAAAAGACTCTCGTTCGAACGTCTAGTACCCTTAAAACTCAAAATACAATCCAAAATTCACTACAAAGTCTTTTAAACATGGAGGGCCAAACATACTGGTAGGGGCTTGTTTTTGTTATTAGGAGTGGGTCCAATATATTGAGCCAAACCCATAATGAACCAACACGGTTGTGTTAATATCTTAGATGCAGTAATGCTACCTTACGCAGAGTATAAGATGGCGCTATTATGGGTCTTCCAAGAAGGCTATGACCCCAAACACGCCACCAGGAAAGCAAAGGAATGCTTCAAAAGAAAACCAGTGAACGTTTTGGAGTGCGCTGTGCAGCCACCAGATCGAAAATCTATAGGCTAATGTCAAAAAGGCAGTTGCTAGTATTAAACCAACTAGCAACGGATCACTTTGGCAAGCCATTTACGAGTCCTGGTGGAAAATTCCTCTGAAACGATACCAGGACTTGGTTGAATCGATGCCAAGTCGTTAAGCAGCCTTTATTTCCAATAAAGGTATCGCAACTATATATTAAATTGATAAAATATTCTTAGTTTTGACACACAATTATCTTTAAGTAATGAAAGTCTTAAATATTTCTCATTTTTATAATTTTAAGTGAATATTTGAAAAGTGGTGCTATTATTTTTTCGCCATTTTTTCGACCTTTTTCCTTAAAATTACAAAAAAAAAAAAATCTATTACCATTACAAGCGAAGTACTACCTTTTCGTTTAGGGGGAATACTAAGCAATATATTAAATATCAAGTTTTTAAAATATCGCAATACTAATTGTTATTTTTTTGATCAATAAGAAAAAATGTCATCGTGGGTTTTTTTTTTTCGCAGTTGTATATTCGCTATTCGCCGCATCGCAAAAAAATATTTTTAGGTACACAGAAGCAATAGCTTTGGAATTATTTATATATTATATTAAATATCCTTCGGCACAAAATCTTATATCCGAAGTTTGAATTGCCTTTGCCACTATATTGTTACCTCGAGTAGGTGTGTTTTTGTTTGATTTAATACTATTATAATCTATTTGGAAGGGGAACTAAATTTTCAATATTTTTATGACTAGATAAATTTTAAATGTAATTTAAACAAAGTTAAAAAAGAAACTAAAGTAACGAATGTATGCCCTAATTGTTGGCCATATATTGTATAATTGTCAATATCAAGTTTTTGGGACACTTATTGTTTCTTTTTTCATATTTTGTAAGTATGTAATTAGGAAGAGGATAGCACAAAGAAAAATACAAATGTTGTGCAAGTACACGAGTAGTTCGATTGTAGCTTGTGTTTGACCCGAACGAAAGTGAAAAAATAATGAGTTCGAGTATGATAGAAGTTTTATTAACCATTGCAGCTCTCAGTGATCGGGGTATCTCCTAGACTAACACTTCCGAGCAGAGCAATCTTACTTGCTTATTTCCTGATTTAAGCACATCAATATTCTTATTTAAAAGCCATGCATTTTGCTTAATTTTGTTTTTTTTTTTTTTGCTTAAAATCTTTAAATTAGGTTTCAATCACCCTAAAAGTTATAAACGGGCTGTACTGTGGTGTGACCACACAGGAGTTGGATAATTTAGCAGCGGAAATTGCAGCAAGCTTAACTACCCATCATGCAGATTATGCGCTTTTAGCTGCAAGAATTGCCGTTTCCAATCTTCACAAGGAAACCAAAAAGGTTTTTTCAGGTATTATTATTGTTATTATTATTATTATTGTTATTATTATCATTATTATTATTATTATTATTACTATTATAATTTTTTTATACTTTTTGTTATATACTTTTTGATTATAGATTCTCATAAATTCTTCGCAGAACAAGTCAGTTTTTCTTTGATATTTTGCACCGTTTCATTAATCAAAAATCGATTGTAAAAATTTGGTTTTCTTGGCATATCTTTAAAGTATATCTAAAGTAGTAAAGTATACGCAGATTAGGAGTACATCGGACCTCCCTTCATTTGAGACCTCCCTTCATTTGATATCTCCCTTCACTCACCCCTTATATGAAATAAAAAGAATTTAAGTACTTTATAGTTTACTTTAGCTTTGGTTTGTACAGAGACTTTAATGCTTTTGAATATCAGGGTTCATACTTTTCGTTAAGTTATTTAGTTATTCTCAAATGTAGTTTAAAGTGCTTGTGACCTCCCACAGAGATTGAGACCTTGATATCCTAAGTACGCTCATTTGAACGCCCTTCAGCCCTCAGAAACTAAAAAAGCCTATATCTCACACAGTTTTAGCGCAATTGTCACCAAATTTTTAAGGTAGATTAGTGGCCACGACCACTCCCACCCGCATTCTATATCTATATCTAATTTTAAAACTAGAGTCACCAAATTGTAAAGGTTAGCGGATTTAAAGATCGGTAGGCAAATGGCCACGCTCAGTCCCGCCCTCGTAAATCACCAAAATGTATATCTCCTACAATTTAAGGGCTATTGTCATCTCCTCTTAAGATTGAAACGGAAAATGGCTACGCCCACCCCCGGCCACACGAAATATAAACCTTCTATATTTTTCCAACATAACTACTGTGTACTGTGAACGAGTATTACGCAGTCGGTAACGTCCGACTGCAACGTTCTTACTTGTTTTCTATTGGATGTAGATGTACTAACGAACAGTACAATCAAGTGGCCCAACGATAACAAGCACGGGCTTGTTAACGCGCAGACCCAGGCAAAATGACCACAGCTTTAAAATTATATGGCTTCTCTCTAGAATATAATTACACTGTTAATGCCGTTCGTGTTCTCCATACTATGTTGCAGTCTCTTGCTGTTGCAACATTACACCAGAGATTGTACCTCAACGGGCGGCGCCTCTGCCACATCTCTCGGAAAGTAATTGCATGCGAGCACTATCTTCTTACGGAAGCCTGCGTCAGCAGTGAAGAGCACTGCAAGCAAATAAACAAAAACAATGCGCCTACGTTCATGTTATACTTTATTTCGTATTGTTGAACTTGATCAATAAGAGGCGATGACTTGTCTGACGTTTTCTGTGTCTTAGAATTGTAAACACGGCCTTTTGGGCTTAATCAACTGGTAGTTTGACATAGAATACACATAAAGTTGTTATTTTTTATTTGTTGTTAATTATTAAGTTAATTAATTGTAAACAGTCTTGGGCAAAGTAATAGGACAGAATATGACAAATTATGGCAATAAAACTTAACTAACAATAACTATACCATCGTCGACTATCGTTTGGGGTCCAGGTGGCTGGGCCGAGTCTTGCAGTGTAAAACTTGAGCGCACGAGTCGCCGGCTGATAATTCGCAGAAGGTTGCAGTAGTTGTTATCTTGCAGTCTGTGACCGCCATTATCTTGGACTGATCCACCAAAACGGATTTAAATCTTCCTGGCCCAAAATGACCGGGTTTATTATGTCTGACTTAGCAAGACTGATAGTGAGCATCATATCTTAGATCTCGGAAATCAACATTATATTTCTTGGTAATAAAACTTCAAACAGGTGGCCGGTGTCTATAACTTCTTTTTTAGTGTATTTCAAAATTCTGTTAAAAGTTAAAAGTAAATTATACTCGTTCACGAAGTGAAACTAGTATATTGGTTTTGTGCAATGTCCGTCATGCTATCCGTCCGTCTGGCCGTCTGTCCGTATGAACGCAGTATTTTTCGGTGCTATTGAAGATAGAGACTTGAAACTTGGAATATCTGCTTCAGACAAACTGTTAAGATTTTTGTGCCACGCCCACTGGGAGGCTGGAAAATTGATAATATGTCGGTACACCTCAAATTACAAATCGATTTATGTTGAATATTTCCTACAATATTAATAATAATATTATGGCCTCCCCCGAAAATTGCGAACTTGATATCCCGAAAAGATCGGTTATTATTCATAAATGACCTTCCTTCTGTAATAAACCACTCTCGGGTACTGATGTACGCCGATGACGTAAACTTTGCCTGTCGTCTACCAATTCTCTAGCTGCCCAAAGTTTGCAATCCGACCTTGACAGTTTCAAAACCTGGTGTCAAGTAAATTTATTAAATCTTAATTACAGTAAGTGCAAATTTTTGTCCTTCTATAGATGAATGCCATTTTTTAATAATTATTTCCTTAATGGTAAACCCCTTGAGCGTATTGAGTCCGTTAACGATTTGGGTATTCTTCTTGATCCCAAGCTTAAGTTTAACAAGCATATTTCTTCTGTTGCAAATCGAGCTTTTGGAGTCCTGGGATTCATAAAGCGCTGGTCGAAAGAATTTGACGATCCCTATGTTACTAAAACTGTATATACTTCACTTGTTCGCCCAATTCTTGAATAGGGTTCTTGTATATGGTGTCCCCAATACAAGGTTCATCAGGATAGAATTGAATCTGTACAAAACAATTTCTGCTTTTTGCCCTCCGGGGTCTTAACTGGAATACTAATTATCGCATGCCTTCCTACCATAGTAGACTTTTACTAATAAATCTTCCCTCGCTTTCTAATCGTAGAACCATGCTTGGTGTAATTTTCTTACACAAACTAATTAATGGGGAAATTGATTCTTCCGAATTAATCAGCCAAATTAGTTTTGCGATTCCGAGTAGAAATACGAGGAATTTTCTACCGCTATCTCTTGAAATGTGTCATAGTAACTATTCTATTCATAATCCTTTTCGTATCTTATGCTCTAATTATAATAATCTTTTCCGAATAATAAGTAAAGCTACTTCTATTCCTATCCTTAAAACTTTAGTCCTTTGTCATCTGTCAATTTGTTCGCGATCTTCGTCACCGCACGTTATGCGGCGCGCCCCTCGGTCGATTGGGCGGGAGGTGGGTGGCATTTTGCCTGGGTCCGCGCGTTAACAAGCCCGTGCTTGGTATCGTTGGGCCACTTGAATGTACTGCTCGTTAGTACGTCTACGTCCAAACAAACAAACAAACAAAAAAATATTCCTGCCACGCCCACTTTTCCGCCGTCGCAAATCGCGAACAATTTTTTTTCACCTTAGCATATCTCCTAGATTATATAAACTAGAGCCATCAAATTTGGTTTATAATGTTCTTGAATAGCATACAAGATAGCAAGAATATTTTACTTTTTTAAAATTCATTCAAAAAGGCACAGCTGTCCGTTCTGGTTTATTTATACTTTTGGATGTCCCACTTATAGTCGTCGAGCTACATAAAGATCGAGCATAAACACAAAAGTTGGTCGGGTGGGCATTTCCAATAGTGTATAATACAAAATTATTGAGAGCTTTTAAGATATGTGGTGTGTAACAAGCAATATTTTTTTCTATATTAAAAATATGATAAATCAGACTTTTAGAAAATAATGAATTGATTGAGATTTGTATGTAAATATCGCTGATGCTGCTGTGATTGATATATATCTTGCTTTCAAAAATTTTAATAAAAATCTTATATGTATTTATTTTTTATTTTAAGATGTCTTTGAAGATCTTTATAAACATGTGAACAAGGAAACGAATGAGACATCACCTATGGTATCGGAGTATCATTACAACGTTGTGAAACAAAATTCAGATCGCTTAAACTCCGCTATTATTTATGATCGTGATTTTGGATATAATTATTTTGGATTTAAGACTCTTGAGCGATCGTATTTACTAAAAATTAATGGCAAAATAGCAGAACGTCCACAGCACATGCTTATGCGTGTTGCAATTGGTATACATGGTGATGACATTGATTCTGCGGTTGAAACTTACAATTTGCTTTCCGAACGTTATTTCACACATGCATCGCCAACACTTTTTGCAGCTGCCACAAATCGTCCGCAATTGTCTTCATGTTTTCTCTTAACTATGGTATCTGATTCAATTGAAGGAATTTTTAAATCAGTTGAGCAGTGCGCCATGATTTCCAAATCAGCAGGTGGCATTGGAATCAACGTTCATTGTATTCGAGCTAAAGGTACCTCAATTTGTGGCACCAATGGTACTTCAAATGGTTTAGTACCAATGCTTAGAGTATTTAACAATGTGGCTCGATATGTTGATCAGGGTGGTGGTAAAAGACCAGGAGCGTTTGCCATTTACTTAGAGCCCTGGCATTCTGACGTCTTCGAATTTTTGGATCTTAAAAAAAACACTGGGAAAGAGGAACATCGGGCGCGGGATCTTTTCTACGCCTTGTGGATTCCTGATCTTTTCATGAAGCGCGTTGAAGCTAATGGGGATTGGTCCTTAATGTGCCCACACAAATGTCCTGGTCTACAGGATGTTTGGGGAGAAGATTTTGAAAAACTCTATGTTAAATATGAAAAAGAGGGGAAATCGAATCGAACTATTAAAGCTCAATCTCTTTGGTTTGCCATAATTGAATCTCAAGTGGAGACCGGTACCCCATACATGCTTTTCAAGGACTCGTGTAATAGAAAAAGCAATCAACAAAATGTTGGGACTATAAAATGCAGCAATTTATGTACAGAAATTGTTGAATATTCGGCACCTGATGAAATAGCTGTGTGTAATTTGGCATCAATAGCACTTAACATGTTTGTGACGCCCGAAAAATCTTATGATTTTAAAAAACTAAAGGAAGTTACTAAAATCGTAACTAAAAATTTGAATAAAATAATAGACATAAACTACTACCCATTACCGGAGGCAAAGAAGTCAAATTTGCGGCACCGCCCTATAGGTATAGGAGTTCAAGGTTTCGCAGATGCATTAATATTAATGCGCTTTCCTTACGAAAGTGATGAAGCATTTCTTTTAAATCAGCAAATCTTTGAAACGATTTATTATGGAGCTTTGGAAGCTAGTTGTGAACTGGCTCAAAAGGATGGACCGTATGAAACCTTTATTGGAAGTCCAGTAAGCAAAGGAATTTTGCAGTATGACATGTGGAACAAATCACCAACAGATCTTTGGGACTGGAATGTTCTTAAATTGTCTATTAATCAACACGGTGTCAGAAACTCTTTATTAATTGCGCCGATGCCCACTGCATCCACTGCGCAAATAATGGGAAACAATGAATCATTTGAGCCGTATACTTCAAATATTTATACAAGACGGGTATTGTCCGGCGAGTTTCAAGTGGTAAATCACCATTTACTGCGTGATTTAACGGAGTTGGATTTGTGGGATGATGATATGAAAAATCAAATAATAGCTAGCCGAGGATCGATACAAAACATCAACTCCATTCCTCAAATAGTTCGCGATTTATATAAAACTGTGTGGGAAATATCTGTAAAGACAACTATTAAAATGGCTGCCGATAGAGGGGCATTCATTGATCAAAGTCAGTCTTTTAATATTCATGTTGCCGAACCAAACTATGGAAAACTAACATCAATTCACTTTTATTCCTGGAAAGCGGGATTAAAAACGGGAATGTATTACCTTCGAACAAAGCCAGCTGCAAATGCAATACAATTTACTGTAGACAAAAATGTACCTCTTATGGAAATTAACGGAACAAACTCAGTTAACGAACATGATTTGACAGAGGATCATTTGGGTAACACAAGCAATTCCAATATAGAACGAGAGCGCAATATGTCAGAGATGGTCTGTTCCCTTGAAAATAAGGATGCTTGCTTGTCTTGCGGCTCGTGAGAAAAATTTAACAATCATTTTTCTATACACCCATATATATAAGTAAAAAGTAATTTCTTATAAACAATAAAAATTTCATAGTTTTCTGATTTTAATAAATATGTGTTTAAATGGTTAGAGCGTCTTAATGTGTACATATATTTATCTTTTTTTTTAAATCAAAAATCGAGACGGACGGACAGTTTAAGGCAGATGGTTAAATCGTCTCGGCTGTTGATGCTATCAAGAGTACATTAAGCTGTTTGCAACTAATTGGAAGCAAAGGTTTTGGCTAATGGCCATCATATATATTTCCGAAACTTTGTATGGGCACCGAAAAACAAACATTTTTTAAGTGTGGTACATATTATCGTAACAAAATAAAAAGTTGGATTTCAACAGGTCTTATATGTCTATATATAACGGATGTTTTTCTATACGTTTGTATCAGTTTTGATGTTTCTAAGCTCAAACTAATCAACTTTTGCGCGTTGAATATCTACAGGAATTACGAGTGAAACGTTTTCTGCTGCATAATTTAGTTTTAAATAGTCAATAGCATTAAAAACTATTTGTTTTTAGCAATATAATGGCGTTGCTGTGCCGGCGCTCCGAAGCTCTATAATTGATTTACGAATAGCTGCCCGATTTCCCTAGTATGATTGACGATGTTCTAATAACCAAAATTTATTAAAAAAACATGTATTAATATTATGATTAAGATATAGTTTATTATGATAAGTAACCCGAACGGCAGAATAGGATGAAATTACAGATGAAAGGTATTACAAAAAGATATTCAACGCGACTTGGCAACTTTAAGCGACATGCAGGTCTGACGAAATACTCGTAACAAATCCCTGCTGCTACTCTGTTTGGCTCTATTCTCTCTCAGCTGCACGCTCCTTGGCCGCACTCCTGCAATTGCCACACTTTTGTGGGATACCATAGCGCATTCGGCCATCCTGATCATCTTCATCCGTCCCGGACGATAATAGGTCCTCGTTCTTAGCAATGAATCTCGACAACTTCACATCATCGCAGCTGGTTGCTGTGATATTTGGCCCCTCAGTGTCTTTTCCGGATTTCGTAACGGCCATTACGTTTGACCTTTATGACTATATGGCCAAATACTCGCTTGCCAGTTTTCGTCCAGCAACAAATTTTTCCCGCTTGATCGCGACCAGATCGCCTAACCTATATACATGTTCTGCGAGACGCTTCTTTTCATAATTCTGCTTATACGTCTGCTGCTGCTTTCTGGATGTTCTGCCTTGCCTCTTCACGTAACTTTCTTCGTTTCTCGCCAAATGTTTCTCGCTCATAGTTTAGCGCCTCCAGTAAATGACCGTCAGGACTAACATTCATCTTGGTGCCAATTTCGAACGGCGACGACTTGGTGGATGTGTGTATGTGCATGTTAATGGCCATCTGCACTTGCGGCGCATATTTTGACCATAATGTGAATTTTTGGATCTTAAAAAAAACACTGGGAAAGAGGAACATCGGGCGCGGGATCTTTTCTACGCCTTGTGGATTCCTGATCTTTTCATGAAGCGCGTTGAAGCTAATGGGGATTGGTCCTTAATGTGCCCACACAAATGTCCTGGTCTACAGGATGTTTGGGGAGAAGATTTTGAAAAACTCTATGTTAAATATGAAAAAGAGGGGAAATCGAATCGAACTATTAAAGCTCAATCTCTTTGGTTTGCCATAATTGAATCTCAAGTGGAGACCGGTACCCCATACATGCTTTTCAAGGACTCGTGTAATAGAAAAAGCAATCAACAAAATGTTGGGACTATAAAATGCAGCAATTTATGTACAGAAATTGTTGAATATTCGGCACCTGATGAAATAGCTGTGTGTAATTTGGCATCAATAGCACTTAACATGTTTGTGACGCCCGAAAAATCTTATGATTTTAAAAAACTAAAGGAAGTTACTAAAATCGTAACTAAAAATTTAAATAAAATAATAGACATAAACTACTACCCATTACCGGAGGCAAAGAAGTCAAATTTGCGGCACCGCCCTATAGGTATAGGAGTTCAAGGTTTCGCAGATGCATTAATATTAATGCGGTTTCCTTACGAAAGTGATGAAGCATTTCTTTTAAATCAGCAAATCTTTGAAACGATTTATTATGGAGCTTTGGAAGCTAGTTGTGAACTGGCTCAAAAGGATGGACCGTATGAAACCTTTATTGGAAGTCCAGTAAGCAAAGGAATTTTGCAGTATGACATGTGGAACAAATCACCAACAGATCTTTGGGACTGGAATGTTCTTAAATTGTCTATTAGTCAACACGGTGTCAGAAACTCTTTATTAATTGCGCCGATGCCCACTGCATCCACTGCGCAAATAATGGGAAACAATGAATCATTTGAGCCGTATACTTCAAATATTTATACAAGACGGGTATTGTCCGGCGAGTTTCAAGTGGTAAATCACCATTTACTGCGTGATTTAACGGAGTTGGATTTGTGGGATGATGATATGAAAAATCAAATAATAGCTAGCCGAGGATCGATACAAAACATCAACTCCATTCCTCAAATAGTTCGCGATTTATATAAAACTGTGTGGGAAATATCTGTAAAGACAACTATTAAAATGGCTGCCGATAGAGGGGCATTCATTGATCAAAGTCAGTCTTTTAATATTCATGTTGCCGAACCAAACTATGGAAAACTAACATCAATTCACTTTTATTCCTGGAAAGCGGGATTAAAAACGGGAATGTATTACCTTCGAACAAAGCCAGCTGCAAATGCAATACAATTTACTGTAGACAAAAATGTACCTCTTATGGAAATTAACGGAACAAACTCAGTTAACGAACATGATTTGACAGAGGATCATTTGGGTAACACAAGCAATTCCAATATAGAACGAGAGCGCAATATGTCAGAGATGGTCTGTTCCCTTGAAAATAAGGATGCTTGCTTGTCTTGCGGCTCGTGAGAAAAATTTAACAATCATTTTTCTATACACCCATATATATTAAGTAAAAAGTAATTTCTTATAAACAATAAAAATTTCATAGTTTTCTGATTTTAATAAATATGTGTTTAAATGGTTAGAGCGTCTTAATGTGTACATATATTTATCTTTTTTTTTAAATCAAAAATCGAGACGGACGGACAGTTTAAGGCAGATGGTTAAATCGTCTCGGCTGTTGATGCTATCAAGAGTACATTAAGCTGTTTGCAACTAATTGGAAGCAAAGGTTTTGGCTAATGGCCATCATATATATTTCCGAAACTTTGTATGGGCACCGAAAAACAAACATTTTTTAAGTGTGGTACATATTATCGTAACAAAATAAAAAGTTGGATTTCAACAGGTCTTATATGTCTATATATAACGGATGTTTTTCTATACGTTTGTATCAGTTTTGATGTTTCTAAGCTCAAACTAATCAACTTTTGCGCGTTGAATATCTACAGGAATTACGAGTGAAACGTTTTCTGCTGCATAATTTAGTTTTAAATAGTCAATAGCATTAAAAACTATTTGTTTTTAGCAATATAATGGCGTTGCTGTGCCGGCGCTCCGAAGCTCTATAATTGATTTACGAATAGCTGCCCGATTTCCCTAGTATGATTGACGATGTTCTAATAACCAAAATTTATTAAAAAAACATGTATTAATATTATGATTAAGATATAGTTTATTATGATAAGTAACCCGAACGGCAGAATAGGATGAAATTACAGATGAAAGGTATTACAAAAAGATATTCAACGCGACTTGGCAACTTTAAGCGACATGCAGGTCTGACGAAATACTCGTAACAAATCCCTGCTGCTACTCTGTTTGGCTCTATTCTCTCTCAGCTGCACGCTCCTTGGCCGCACTCCTGCAATTGCCACACTTTTGTGGGATACCATAGCGCATTCGGCCATCCTGATCATCTTCATCCGTCCCGGACGATAATAGGTCCTCGTTCTTAGCAATGAATCTCGACAACTTCACATCATCGCAGCTGGTTGCTGTGATATTTGGCCCCTCAGTGTCTTTTCCGGATTTCGTAACGGCCATTACGTTTGACCTTTATGACTTTATATGGCCAAATACTCGCTTGCCAGTTTTCGTCCAGCAACAAATTTTTCCCGCTTGATCGCGACCAGATCGCCTAACCTGTATACATGTTCTGTGAGACGCTTCTTTTCATAATTCTGCTTATACGTCTGCTGCTGCTTTCTGGATGTTCTGCCTTGCCTCTTCACGTAACTTTCTTCGTTTCTCGCCAAATGTTTCTCGCTCATAGTTTAGCGCCTCCAGTAAATGACCGTCAGGACTAACATTCATCTTGGTGCCAATTTCGAACGGCGACGACTTGGTGGATGTGTGTATGTGCATGTTAATGGCCATCTGCACTTGCGGCACATATTTTGACCATAATGTGAATTTTTGGATCTTAAAAAAAACACTGGGAAAGAGGAACATCGGGCGCGGGATCTTTTCTACGCCTTGTGGATTCCTGATCTTTTCATGAAGCGCGTTGAAGCTAATGGGGATTGGTCCTTAATGTGCCCACACAAATGTCCTGGTCTACAGGATGTTTGGGGAGAAGATTTTGAAAAACTCTATGTTAAATATGAAAAAGAGGGGAAATCGAATCGAACTATTAAAGCTCAATCTCTTTGGTTTGCCATAATTGAATCTCAAGTGGAGACCGGTACCCCATACATGCTTTTCAAGGACTCGTGTAATAGAAAAAGCAATCAACAAAATGTTGGGACTATAAAATGCAGCAATTTATGTACAGAAATTGTTGAATATTCGGCACCTGATGAAATAGCTGTGTGTAATTTGGCATCAATAGCACTTAACATGTTTGTGACGCCCGAAAAATCTTATGATTTTAAAAAACTAAAGGAAGTTACTAAAATCGTAACTAAAAATTTGAATAAAATAATAGACATAAACTACTACCCATTACCGGAGGCAAAGAAGTCAAATTTGCGGCACCGCCCTATAGGTATAGGAGTTCAAGGTTTCGCAGATGCATTAATATTAATGCGCTTTCCTTACGAAAGTGATGAAGCATTTCTTTTAAATCAGCAAATCTTTGAAACGATTTATTATGGAGCTTTGGAAGCTAGTTGTGAACTGGCTCAAAAGGATGGACCGTATGAAACCTTTATTGGAAGTCCAGTAAGCAAAGGAATTTTGCAGTATGACATGTGGAACAAATCACCAACAGATCTTTGGGACTGGAATGTTCTTAAATTGTCTATTAATCAACACGGTGTCAGAAACTCTTTATTAATTGCGCCGATGCCCACTGCATCCACTGCGCAAATAATGGGAAACAATGAATCATTTGAGCCGTATACTTCAAATATTTATACAAGACGGGTATTGTCCGGCGAGTTTCAAGTGGTAAATCACCATTTACTGCGTGATTTAACGGAGTTGGATTTGTGGGATGATGATATGAAAAATCAAATAATAGCTAGCCGAGGATCGATACAAAACATCAACTCCATTCCTCAAATAGTTCGCGATTTATATAAAACTGTGTGGGAAATATCTGTAAAGACAACTATTAAAATGGCTGCCGATAGAGGGGCATTCATTGATCAAAGTCAGTCTTTTAATATTCATGTTGCCGAACCAAACTATGGAAAACTAACATCAATTCACTTTTATTCCTGGAAAGCGGGATTAAAAACGGGAATGTATTACCTTCGAACAAAGCCAGCTGCAAATGCAATACAATTTACTGTAGACAAAAATGTACCTCTTATGGAAATTAACGGAACAAACTCAGTTAACGAACATGATTTGACAGAGGATCATTTGGGTAACACAAGCAATTCCAATATAGAACGAGAGCGCAATATGTCAGAGATGGTCTGTTCCCTTGAAAATAAGGATGCTTGCTTGTCTTGCGGCTCGTGAGAAAAATTTAACAATCATTTTTCTATACACCCATATATATAAGTAAAAAGTAATTTCTTATAAACAATAAAAATTTCATAGTTTTCTGATTTTAATAAATATGTGTTTAAATGGTTAGAGCGTCTTAATGTGTACATATATTTATCTTTTTTTTTAAATCAAAAATCGAGACGGACGGACAGTTTAAGGCAGATGGTTAAATCGTCTCGGCTGTTGATGCTATCAAGAGTACATTAAGCTGTTTGCAACTAATTGGAAGCAAAGGTTTTGGCTAATGGCCATCATATATATTTCCGAAACTTTGTATGGGCACCGAAAAACAAACATTTTTTAAGTGTGGTACATATTATCGTAACAAAATAAAAAGTTGGATTTCAACAGGTCTTATATGTCTATATATAACGGATGTTTTTCTATACGTTTGTATCAGTTTTGATGTTTCTAAGCTCAAACTAATCAACTTTTGCGCGTTGAATATCTACAGGAATTACGAGTGAAACGTTTTCTGCTGCATAATTTAGTTTTAAATAGTCAATAGCATTAAAAACTATTTGTTTTTAGCAATATAATGGCGTTGCTGTGCCGGCGCTCCGAAGCTCTATAATTGATTTACGAATAGCTGCCCGATTTCCCTAGTATGATTGACGATGTTCTAATAACCAAAATTTATTAAAAAAACATGTATTAATATTATGATTAAGATATAGTTTATTATGATAAGTAACCCGAACGGCAGAATAGGATGAAATTACAGATGAAAGGTATTACAAAAAGATATTCAACGCGACTTGGCAACTTTAAGCGACATGCAGGTCTGACGAAATACTCGTAACAAATCCCTGCTGCTACTCTGTTTGGCTCTATTCTCTCTCAGCTGCACGCTCCTTGGCCGCACTCCTGCAATTGCCACACTTTTGTGGGATACCATAGCGCATTCGGCCATCCTGATCATCTTCATCCGTCCCGGACGATAATAGGTCCTCGTTCTTAGCAATGAATCTCGACAACTTCACATCATCGCAGCTGGTTGCTGTGATATTTGGCCCCTCAGTGTCTTTTCCGGATTTCGTAACGGCCATTACGTTTGACCTTTATGACTATATGGCCAAATACTCGCTTGCCAGTTTTCGTCCAGCAACAAATTTTTCCCGCTTGATCGCGACCAGATCGCCTAACCTATATACATGTTCTGCGAGACGCTTCTTTTCATAATTCTGCTTATACGTCTGCTGCTGCTTTCTGGATGTTCTGCCTTGCCTCTTCACGTAACTTTCTTCGTTTCTCGCCAAATGTTTCTCGCTCATAGTTTAGCGCCTCCAGTAAATGACCGTCAGGACTAACATTCATCTTGGTGCCAATTTCGAACGGCGACGACTTGGTGGATGTGTGTATGTGCATGTTAATGGCCATCTGCACTTGCGGCACATATTTTGACCATAATGTGAATTTTTGGATCTTAAAAAAAACACTGGGAAAGAGGAACATCGGGCGCGGGATCTTTTCTACGCCTTGTGGATTCCTGATCTTTTCATGAAGCGCGTTGAAGCTAATGGGGATTGGTCCTTAATGTGCCCACACAAATGTCCTGGTCTACAGGATGTTTGGGGAGAAGATTTTGAAAAACTCTATGTTAAATATGAAAAAGAGGGGAAATCGAATCGAACTATTAAAGCTCAATCTCTTTGGTTTGCCATAATTGAATCTCAAGTGGAGACCGGTACCCCATACATGCTTTTCAAGGACTCGTGTAATAGAAAAAGCAATCAACAAAATGTTGGGACTATAAAATGCAGCAATTTATGTACAGAAATTGTTGAATATTCGGCACCTGATGAAATAGCTGTGTGTAATTTGGCATCAATAGCACTTAACATGTTTGTGACGCCCGAAAAATCTTATGATTTTAAAAAACTAAAGGAAGTTACTAAAATCGTAACTAAAAATTTGAATAAAATAATAGACATAAACTACTACCCATTACCGGAGGCAAAGAAGTCAAATTTGCGGCACCGCCCTATAGGTATAGGAGTTCAAGGTTTCGCAGATGCATTAATATTAATGCGGTTTCCTTACGAAAGTGATGAAGCATTTCTTTTAAATCAGCAAATCTTTGAAACGATTTATTATGGAGCTTTGGAAGCTAGTTGTGAACTGGCTCAAAAGGATGGACCGTATGAAACCTTTATTGGAAGTCCAGTAAGCAAAGGAATTTTGCAGTATGACATGTGGAACAAATCACCAACAGATCTTTGGGACTGGAATGTTCTTAAATTGTCTATTAATCAACACGGTGTCAGAAACTCTTTATTAATTGCGCCGATGCCCACTGCATCCACTGCGCAAATAATGGGAAACAATGAATCATTTGAGCCGTATACTTCAAATATTTATACAAGACGGGTATTGTCCGGCGAGTTTCAAGTGGTAAATCACCATTTACTGCGTGATTTAACGGAGTTGGATTTGTGGGATGATGATATGAATAATCAAATAATAGCTAGCCGAGGATCGATACAAAACATCAACTCCATTCCTCAAATAGTTCGCGATTTATATAAAACTGTGTGGGAAATATCTGTAAAGACAACTATTAAAATGGCTGCCGATAGAGGGGCATTCATTGATCAAAGTCAGTCTTTTAATATTCATGTTGCCGAACCAAACTATGGAAAACTAACATCAATTCACTTTTATTCCTGGAAAGCGGGATTAAAAACGGGAATGTATTACCTTCGAACAAAGCCAGCTGCAAATGCAATACAATTTACTGTAGACAAAAATGTACCTCTTATGGAAATTAACGGAACAAACTCAGTTAACGAACATGATTTGACAGAGGATCATTTGGGTAACACAAGCAATTCCAATATAGAACGAGAGCGCAATATGTCAGAGATGGTCTGTTCCCTTGAAAATAAGGATGCTTGCTTGTCTTGCGGCTCGTGAGAAAAATTTAACAATCATTTTTCTATACACCCATATATATAAGTAAAAAGTAATTTCTTATAAACAATAAAAATTTCATAGTTTTCTGATTTTAATAAATATGTGTTTAAATGGTTAGAGCGTCTTAATGTGTACATATATTTATCTTTTTTTTTAAATCAAAAATCGAGACGGACGGACAGTTTAAGGCAGATGGTTAAATCGTCTCGGCTGTTGATGCTATCAAGAGTACATTAAGCTGTTTGCAACTAATTGGAAGCAAAGGTTTTGGCTAATGGCCATCATATATATTTCCGAAACTTTGTATGGGCACCGAAAAACAAACATTTTTTAAGTGTGGTACATATTATCGTAACAAAATAAAAAGTTGGATTTCAACAGGTCTTATATGTCTATATATAACGGATGTTTTTCTATACGTTTGTCTCAGTTTTGATGTTTCTAAGCTCAAACTAATCAACTTTTGCGCGTTGAATATCTACAGGAATTACGAGTGAAACGTTTTCTGCTGCATAATTTAGTTTTAAATAGTCAATAGCATTAAAAACTATTTGTTTTTAGCAATATAATGGCGTTGCTGTGCCGGCGCTCCGAAGCTCTATAATTGATTTACGAATAGCTGCCCGATTTCCCTAGTATGATTGACGATGTTCTAATAACCAAAATTTATTAAAAAAACATGTATTAATATTATGATTAAGATATAGTTTATTATGATAAGTAACCCGAACGGCAGAATAGGATGAAATTACAGATGAAAGGTATTACAAAAAGATATTCAACGCGACTTGGCAACTTTAAGCGACATGCAGGTCTGACGAAATACTCGTAACAAATCCCTGCTGCTACTCTGTTTGGCTCTATTCTCTCTCAGCTGCACGCTCCTTGGCCGCACTCCTGCAATTGCCACACTTTTGTGGGATACCATAGCGCATTCGGCCATCCTGATCATCTTCATCCGTCCCGGACGATAATAGGTCCTCGTTCTTAGCAATGAATCTCGACAACTTCACATCATCGCAGCTGGTTGCTGTGATATTTGGCCCCTCAGTGTCTTTTCCGGATTTCGTAACGGCCATTACGTTTGACCTTTATGACTTTATATGGCCAAATACTCGCTTGCCAGTTTTCGTCCAGCAACAAATTTTTCCCGCTTGATCGCGACCAGATCGCCTAACCTGTATACATGTTCTGTGAGACGCTTCTTTTCATAATTCTGCTTATACGTCTGCTGCTGCTTTCTGGATGTTCTGCCTTGCCTCTTCACGTAACTTTCTTCGTTTCTCGCCAAATGTTTCTCGCTCATAGTTTAGCGCCTCCAGTAAATGACCGTCAGGACTAACATTCATCTTGGTGCCAATTTCGAACGGCGACGACTTGGTGGATGTGTGTATGTGCATGTTAATGGCCATCTGCACTTGCGGCACATATTTTGACCATAATGTGAATTTTTGGATCTTAAAAAAAACACTGGAAAAGAGGAACATCGGGCGCGGGATCTTTTCTACGCCTTGTGGATTCCTGATCTTTTCATGAAGCGCGTTGAAGCTAATGGGGATTGGTCCTTAATGTGCCCACACAAATGTCCTGGTCTACAGGATGTTTGAGGAGAAGATTTTGAAAAACTGTATGTTAAATATGTAAAATAGGGGAAGTCGAATCGAACTATTAAACCTCAATCTCTTTGGTTTGCCATAATTGAATCTCAAGTGGAGACCGGTACCCCATACATGCTTTTCAAGGACTCGTGTAATAGAAAAAGCAATCAACAAAATGTTGGGACTATAAAATGCAGCAATTTATGTACAGAAATTGTTGAATATTCGGCACCTGATGAAATAGCTGTGTGTAATTTGGCATCAATAGCACTTAACATGTTTGTGACGCCCGAAAAATCTTATGATTTTAAAAAACTAAAGGAAGTTACTAAAATCGTAACTAAAAATTTGAATAAAATAATAGACATAAACTACTACCCATTACCGGAGGCAAAGAAGTCAAATTTGCGGCACCGCCCTATAGGTATAGGAGTTCAAGGTTTCGCAGATGCATTAATATTAATGCGGTTTCCTTACGAAAGTGATGAAGCATTTCTTTTAAATCAGCAAATCTTTGAAACGATTTATTATGGAGCTTTGGAAGCTAGTTGTGAACTGGCTCAAAAGGATGGACCGTATGAAACCTTTATTGGAAGTCCAGTAAGCAAAGGAATTTTGCAGTATGACATGTGGAACAAATCACCAACAGATCTTTGGGACTGGAATGTTCTTAAATTGTCTATTAGTCAACACGGTGTCAGAAACTCTTTATTAATTGCGCCGATGCCCACTGCATCCACTGCGCAAATAATGGGAAACAATGAATCATTTGAGCCGTATACTTCAAATATTTATACAAGACGGGTATTGTCCGGCGAGTTTCAAGTGGTAAATCACCATTTACTGCGTGATTTAACGGAGTTGGATTTGTGGGATGATGATATGAAAAATCAAATAATAGCTAGCCGAGGATCGATACAAAACATCAACTCCATTCCTCAAATAGTTCGCGATTTATATAAAACTGTGTGGGAAATATCTGTAAAGACAACTATTAAAATGGCTGCCGATAGAGGGGCATTCATTGATCAAAGTCAGTCTTTTAATATTCATGTTGCCGAACCAAACTATGGAAAACTAACATCAATTCACTTTTATTCCTGGAAAGCGGGATTAAAAACGGGAATGTATTACCTTCGAACAAAGCCAGCTGCAAATGCAATACAATTTATTGTAGACAAAAATGTACCTCTTATGGAAATTAACGGAACAAACTCAGTTAACGAACATGATTTGACAGAGGATCATTTGGGTAACACAAGCAATTCCAATATAGAACGAGAGCGCAATATGTCAGAGATGGTCTGTTCCCTTGAAAATAAGGATGCTTGCTTGTCTTGCGGCTCGTGAGAAAAATTTAACAATCATTTTTCTATACACCCATATATATAAGTAAAAAGTAATTTCTTATAAACAATAAAAATTTCATAGTTTTCTGATTTTAATAAATATGTGTTTAAATGGTTAGAGCGTCTTAATGTGTACATATATTTATCTTTTTTTTTAAATCAAAAATCGAGACGGACGGACAGTTTAAGGCAGATGGTTAAATCGTCTCGGCTGTTGATGCTATCAAGAGTACATTAAGCTGTTTGCAACTAATTGGAAGCAAAGGTTTTGGCTAATGGCCATCATATATATTTCCGAAACTTTGTATGGGCACCGAAAAACAAACATTTTTTAAGTGTGGTACATATTATCGTAACAAAATAAAAAGTTGGATTTCAACAGGTCTTATATGTCTATATATAACGGATGTTTTTCTATACGTTTGTATCAGTTTTGATGTTTCTAAGCTCAAACTAATCAACTTTTGCGCGTTGAATATCTACAGGAATTACGAGTGAAACGTTTTCTGCTGCATAATTTAGTTTTAAATAGTCAATAGCATTAAAAACTATTTGTTTTTAGCAATATAATGGCGTTGCTGTGCCGGCGCTCCGAAGCTCTATAATTGATTTACGAATAGCTGCCCGATTTCCCTAGTATGATTGACGATGTTCTAAAAATTAAAATTTATTAAAAAAACATGTATTAATATTATGATTAAGATATAGTTTATTATGATAAGTAACCCGAACGGCAGAATAGGATGAAATTACAGATGAAAGGTATTACAAAAAGATATTCAACGCGACTTGGCAACTTTAAGCGACATGCAGGTCTGACGAAATACTCGTAACAAATCCCTGCTGCTACTCTGTTTGGCTCTATTCTCTCTCAGCTGCACGCTCCTTGGCCGCACTCCTGCAATTGCCACACTTTTGTGGGATACCATAGCGCATTCGGCCATCCTGATCATCTTCATCCGTCCCGGACAATAATAGGTCCTCGTTCTTAGCAATGAATCTCGACAACTTCACATCATCGCAGCTGGTTGCTGTGATATTTGGCCCCTCAGTGTCTTTTCCGGATTTCGTAACGGCCATTACGTTTGACCTTTATGACTATATGGCCAAATACTCGCTTGCCAGTTTTCGTCCAGCAACAAATTTTTCCCGCTTGATCGCGACCAGATCGCCTAACCTGTATACATGTTCTACGAGACGCTTCTTTTCATAATTCTGCTTATACGTCTGCTGCTGCTTTCTGGATGTTCTGCCTTGCCTCTTCACGTAACTTTCTTCGTTTCTCGCCAAATGTTTCTCGCTCATAGTTTAGCGCCTCCAGTAAATGACCGTCAGGACTAACATTCATCTTGGTGCCAATTTCGAACGGCGACGACTTGGTGGATGTGTGTATGTGCATGTTAATGGCCATCTGCACTTGCGGCACATATTTTGACCATAATGTGAATTTTTGGATCTTAAAAAAAACACTGGGAAAGAGGAACATCGGGCACGGGATCTTTTCTACGCCTTGTGGATTCCTGATCTTTTCATGAAGCGCGTTGAAGCTAATGGGGATTGGTCCTTAATGTGCCCACACAAATGTCCTGGTCTACAGGATGTTTGAGGAGAAGATTTTGAAAAACTGTATGTTAAATATGTAAAATAGGGGAAGTCGAATCGAACTATTAAACCTCAATCTCTTTGGTTTGCCATAATTGAATCTCAAGTGGAGACCGGTACCCCATACATGCTTTTCAAGGACTCGTGTAATAGAAAAAGCAATCAACAAAATGTTGGGACTATAAAATGCAGCAATTTATGTACAGAAATTGTTGAATATTCGGCACCTGATGAAATAGCTGTGTGTAATTTGGCATCAATAGCACTTAACATGTTTGTGACGCCCGAAAAATCTTATGATTTTAAAAAACTAAAGGAAGTTACTAAAATCGTAACTAAAAATTTGAATAAAATAATAGACATAAACTACTACCCATTACCGGAGGCAAAGAAGTCAAATTTGCGGCACCGCCCTATAGGTATAGGAGTTCAAGGTTTCGCAGATGCATTAATATTAATGCGGTTTCCTTACGAAAGTGATGAAGCATTTCTTTTAAATCAGCAAATCTTTGAAACGATTTATTATGGAGCTTTGGAAGCTAGTTGTGAACTGGCTCAAAAGGATGGACCGTATGAAACCTTTATTGGAAGTCCAGTAAGCAAAGGAATTTTGCAGTATGACATGTGGAACAAATCACCAACAGATCTTTGGGACTGGAATGTTCTTAAATTGTCTATTAGTCAACACGGTGTCAGAAACTCTTTATTAATTGCGCCGATGCCCACTGCATCCACTGCGCAAATAATGGGAAACAATGAATCATTTGAGCCGTATACTTCAAATATTTATACAAGACGGGTATTGTCCGGCGAGTTTCAAGTGGTAAATCAACATTTACTGCGTGATTTAACGGAGTTGGAGAGCGCAAAATGGCAGAGATGGGTTGTTCCCTTGAAAATTAGGATGTTTGCTTGTCTTGCAGCTCGTGACAAGTATTTAAGAATCATTTTTCTATACACCCATACATTTAAGAAAAAATAAATTACTTATAAACAAGAAAAATTTCATAGTTTTCTGATTTTAATAAACATGTGTTAAATGGACGAGCAAATAATGCCATTTTATAGACGAATGCCCTTTTAGAATAATTCTTCACCTAATAAAGCACTTGAGCGTATTGAGTCAGTTGATGATTTGGGAATCCTTCTTGATTCCAAGCTTAAGTTTGACAATCATATGGTGTCCCCAATACAATTCTCATCAGGATAGAATTGAATCTGTACAAAAACAGTTTTTGCTTTTTGCCGTTCGGGGTTTTAACTCTTAACTAATCCTAATTCTCGCATGCCTTCTTAGCTTAGTAGACTATTACTAATCAATTTTTCCTCTCTTTCTAATCGTATCTTTTTTGGATCTTAAACCATGCCTGGTGTAAAATTCTTACACAAATTTATTAATCGGGAAATTGATTCTTCCGAATTAATCATCCAAATTAGTTTTGCGGTTCCGAGCAGAAATACCAGACATTTTTTACCGCTTACTTGTATAATAGTAACCATTTTATTCATAATCCATTTCAAATCGTATGCTGTAATTATAATATTTATAATAATCTAATAAGAAATGCTACTTCTATTCCTATCCTTAAAATTATTTGGCCTTATGTCATCTGTCTATTTTTCGTGATCTTCGTTTCCGTACGTTATGTGGCGCGCCCCTTGGTCGTTTGGGCAGAAGGTAGGTGGCATTTTGCCTGGGTCCGCGCGTTAACTTGAACAAGCTACATAAAAGGTTTTTAACAGAATTTGTATCTTTTCTGGGTGTTCTCCAAGTCCATGGTTAGTGGTATCGTCATTGAGTGGATGTTAGTTCAACTACGGGGCGGGTAGGATTTAGCCGAAGTGTCTTCTTTTCAGCCTTTAAATAGGGACGGAGTTGATCAGATTTCTGGCGCAACGATTACCATGTTTTTTAAAACGTTGTTCTAATTGCTGGAGCAAGATGTTATTTGGTCTTCTAAGGTATTCAGATTGAAGTCACGGTGTAAGGTCAAACTGCTGACGTACCATTCACATCCAGAAATAAGGCGGATGACCCTATTCTGGATATTTTGGTATTTGTAGCGGTTTGATCTAGTAGTGGTTCCCCAGACTTGAATACCGTATCTCTAGGTGGGCGCTATGACCTGTTGGTAATTCAATCGCTTGCATCGTTAAGGGACAGCTTTGTTTCTTGAGTATCCAGTGGAGTCGGTCTCTCTTCCCGTAACATGTCGCAGCGGTCTTGATAATGTGTTCGCGGTATGTTAGGTGTTTGCCTAGGGTGATGTCAAGGTATTTTGCTGAAGATTTCTGCGGTATTGGCTCGTTGTGGATGGACACCACTGGCGGCTTTTTGTGTCTCAATGAGAATGTCGAAAGCCTGTTGGATGTCAAGAAAGACTCCGTTCCAGAGTTCCCCCTCGTCGCAAGATCTGAGGATATGGTCCGTAACGCGGTGCACTTGCTCAACGGTGCTGTGACCAGAGCGGAAACCAAATTGGTGGTTGGGGATCGTTTTTGCGCGGTTCATGTTCTCGCCGAACAGCGATTAGTCGTTCTAGAACGTTCGATATCGAAGGCAGAAGACTAATCGGCCGGTAGGATGTGACGTCGTGGTCCGGCTTGAGGATCATTGAGATCCTAGCAGTTTTACATTTGGTTGGGAAATGCTGCATCCTTAAACTCGCATTGAAGATCAATATGAGGAAAAGGAGCGCTCGCTTGGGGAGAACTTTCAACACAGCGTGACCGATGAAGTCGTGTCCTGGCGCCTTTTTCTTTTTAAGCTTGCGAATCACGAGGCTGCGGGAAAGTTGTCGCTTGGGAGTCAAGTTTTATGACCAGTGGTAAGTGGTTCGATTCCAGATCCCAGCTGTCAGAGATAGTTAGTTTGGCAGCTGGAATGCCTTTGTAGATCCCAAAGTCGATGCATGACTGACGCGTGCATGGTCTGCTTGGATAGCACGTGGGACTGCCGGTTGCGAGAATGTCAGAGTGTGTGACTTGGCAGTTGGCGATTTGTCTTCCTCTGGTACAGGTTGGCTCCGAACCCCAAAGCGGGTGCTTGGCATTCCAGTCCCCTGCAACGATGTATTTTCGGTTGCTTATGCTGGTAAAGACATCTCCAAATTCGCCGCATGTCTATGTGTGGGCTCGGGGGCAATATATGGCACCAATGGTAATGTGCCAATCCCAGTGCTGATGTGAGCACATGCTAGTTGTATCTTGCTTGAGGCGAGGGGTGCCAATGGGATGTGACGCAGATTTTGCTTAACTAGTATTGCTGCACCTCTAGCCCCTTTGTCTGGGTGGTTGCCGCGTAAACATTGAAGCCTTCTAATTTGATGGGATGTTTGCTGTTGACTTTGGTTTCGCAGATGAGGATTATATCGATGTTTTTGTTAATTGTAAAGGTGCGCAGTTCTAGCAACTTACCATATAATCCTCTGGCATTCTACACAAGGATGTTAAGACTCATTTCTGGTGGAGCACGGTTAACTGGGCCAGGATTTGACTCTGCATTTCTAACAGTTTGTTTTGCTGCTCAAAGCTTCGGTTTATTGTAGCAGCTAGTCTTTCGATTCGTCTCATGTGCTGCCTCATGGGTGCTTTTGACACGTGGGCATTCTGAGACACGCAGATAAATTCTCGATGGCAGTACTTGGCGGTGTGTCGATACTCCTACCAGCGTGGCACTGGACTATTTCGCCGGATTTTCTGTCAATTTCGACCAGTACTCTTTGGCGGCAGAGGAGAGAAGTGCTCAACATCACCTTGTTGTTCACGGCGGGCTGGAAGTTTATGAACAATAGGTTCAATTGTTTACCTGTCTTCCTTGATTGGGGATTATAAACCTGTGCCCCAATTCTTCCAATTGAGCTTCAATGTCCTTTTTGAGGGTGGAATAGTGCAGACCTCGAACAACCACTTTAAGGGGCTTATCTTTCTTTAGTTGATAGAAGCGAAAATCTAGTTTTAGCTCATTGAGTTGCCCTACAACTGGTTGGTAGCTTTCTCAACAGTTTTTGCATCCGTCCATATAGGATTTAATCTCGAGGTTGTCTAGGGAGGTTACTTCTCCCAGTGCGCAGAACAGCTCTTGTAGGCTTGCTACGTTACATAGCACTATAGGGGGTAAGCGCATAGAAGCAGTTCTTTCTCAATGGGCCAGAAGGTGATGATGGTGGGAGCTTTCGGTTCTTATTTTGTATCAGGTTAGCGCGATTGGCAGAAAATGCTGGGGCTGGATTTCCATTGCTTGTTGGGAGTGATGGGAAGTTTTGCTGGTGTACGGTGTTTCCAATTGCACTGTTTTTAGTCGTCTCCCTATTTGTACCCGCGTGAGCAAATCTTGGAGTTAAGGCAGTGGCCGAGGGCGAGTGCCTAGTTATTGTTCGTCGTAGCATGTAGAGGGCACAATGACTGCAGAGTCCCTCCTTTCAATCAGGTTATCGTTGAGCGGAGCTGTATAGTTGTAGTGCTAGGTGCAGTTATCATTGTGTAAGTGCGAGGATGATTTTCAGCACAGTTTTCAATATCCATATGGTTGAGCTCCGGCTCATGGTTTATTTAGGGAAATAGAGAAATAGAGAATATTCTGTCTCTTAAAGTTGCCGCGGCAGTTTAGGCGCGAGAGTTGGGCTTACTCTGCTTATCTGCGCAGCGACGCGAAGCAGCAGAGCATCCCGAAAAACATAGGAGACGCGAGATTAACTGCTGATAAGCGATCAGCTCACTGTTTCCACGCTGTGGTTTTAATATACCCTGAACCCATTGAAAATGGGTAAAAAGGGTATAATGGTTTTGTGCAAATGTATGTAGCAGAAAGAAGGAAGCATCTCAGACCCCATAAAGTATATATATTCTTAATCAGACGAGCTGAGTCGATCTAGACCTGTCCGTCTGTCCGTCTTTGTGTCCGTCTCTCCGTCTATCTGTCTGTATGAACGCTGCGTTCTCGGAAACTACAAAAGCTAGGACTCAAACTAAACTATAGACTATAGATTCTGTAATTCAATACGCAATACGAGTTTATCATTTTTTGTCGATATTTTGCACCGTTTCACTAATATCGATAAAAATCGATCTAAACCTCTGTTTTTTTTTACGTCTTCTTAGCATATCTCCTAAACTATAAGAGCTAGAGCCCCCAAATTTGGTTCGAAATATGCGTGTAAAGCATACACAACTTAGGAATATTTCGGATTTTGGATACCTCTCCCCACTCACCCCATTTAAAAAAAAAACACAATTCAAATACTACAGACTTGGGCTTTGGTTTGTACATAGATTTGAATACTCTTATTACGTAGTAAAAATTTAATTAAGATCAGTTTAGTTTCCTTCGTGGGGCCCAAGCGCAGCGGCTGAGAAACGCGCTGCCTGCGGCGTGAATTTATCTGTGTGTGTGTGTTTTTGTGTATGTGTGTGTGTGAATGCAAGGGGGTTGAAATGTATGTGAACACAGGGTTCAGGGTATCCCCTAGTCGGGCGCTCTGGACTATAGCTCCTTAATTGTTTTTGTTTTCTTTTTCTGTTACACACTCGCGTGGCTGATTTGGGTATTTAGGACAACAACCGGCAGTTTTCAGTTTTATGTTTTGTTGTGAGTGTGTCGTTTATATTATTTATTTATGTATTTTTTTTAAGCAAATGGTTCACTGAGTGTTAGCCAAAAGGACAGTGTTGTGACAGTTAGTTTTAATTTTGTTCAGATTTTTCGGCAGAGCCACGGGGTTTGAGTTCTCAAATCAGTCACGTCTGCACGCATTAAATGAACGATTGCCATTTTTGGCATGGGAGATGATGTTACAGAGTACATATGCACAACACCATTATACCCTTTGTATCCATTATTAATAGGATCCCGGTATCAAGATTTTTACATTTTTTGCAAATGTAATAAATTTGAACTATGTAGCATATGCAGGTCACCCAAACACTGTCTGCTAAATTTGGTGACTCTTGCTTTAAAATTGTGGGAGAAATAGATTTTCGCGATTTGTGGCGGGAGTCGGCATGGCCAGGAAATTTCATTACGGATATTTAAAGGGGATAAGCAAAAACAAAAAAACTTCAATAAAGCCGGTTATTAAATGAATATACATGAAACAAAGAAATTGGCGGTAATTTTTGAAGAAAATTGGAAATTGAAATTATCCCACAACTTTTAATATTACAAGATGAGTAAATCTCGAAAAGCGTCAGTTAAATGAGGTCCTTTAGGTTCGCATCAAGTCATCGTCATATTATGCCATAAACTAATTTTTCTTTGTTGTCACTTAAGTGTTTTGTGCGATGTATTTGTATCATCTTATCGTTTTTATTTTACAAATATAAAAAAAATGTAAGATCCAATCCACTGTTTTATTTAATGCATGTAATGGCATCGCAAAATGTAACATATATAAATGTCAGATATGTTGGGCATAGTAGAATTGGGCTATAAGAAAGTTGGGACATACAGATAACATTTTTTCTTTTTTTAAGCCCGGAAATCAGGGCCGCATTTTTTGGGGGAGATCACCAGCTATCAACGTACCAAATTTGGTGACTCTAACTTTAATATTGTGGGAAATATTCAACTTTAAACGATTTCCGATTTGATTCTATCGACATGTTATCGATTTGCCAGCCTCCCAGTGGGCATGGCACAAAAATCTTAACACTTTGTCTGAAGCAGATAACTACAAGTATATAACCTTTTTCCTTTTTTAAGACGCTACATTAAAAAATTGCTAAATAGGAAGCATTGGAAGGAAGACAACTTAACAAGATACACTTAGTTGAGGTTAGATTGTTAAACTTACAACGGCCCATAGTAAACCGCTTGCCTGCGCTTTGAAATAGGTGCCTTTTTTGAAGACTGTGCCATTGACTCAGCAATTTTCTATAGGAACCGCCAACTAAACGAATATGTGCCACAGCAGTTTGAACCGAAACGGCACTTATGTATATACTTATATTCAACTACACTTGTGTATGTTAATACATATGTACTTACCTACTTATTGCCGCCATTGTACTTGAAAGCGTCCGCAACATTTAGCCGAACTTACGCACCAATGTGCCTCGAATTGTTTAATTTTTATTTTTCGCTTTTTGTTGCCCATAAATATTATAGCAACAGTGTAATTCATTTTGGTTGTGTTAAACACATTGTTTGTTGATTTGAAACCTTTTAAATAAATTTGCTTAGTTTGAGTTCAAATACAAATCAAACTGCAGCGCAAGCATACTAGTTGTCTTGTGCAGTTGCATTGCTGGCTGCTAACTTTTTGTTTTTGCATTTTTGCTCTCATATTTCTTGCTGTCATTCCGCGCTCCAAATCGGTCTCTCTCTGAAACTCTCTCCGCGCTTACAGTAATATTATTGTTGGTGTTGGTTGGTTGTTTTGTTTTTTCTAATTTTTGCCCCGTGGTTTACATTTGTATTGTTTTTGTTTGTAAGTACAAATCAGCATCAATTTCATATTAACCCTAGTGTGTGTATAGTATTTATTTTTCTAATGTGTTTGTCTGTTACAAGAAAGATTGCCAGGTGAGTGCAGGTACTGTGTGACAGTATGTCGCACGATAAATGCGCTGGCCTCAACGGCCGCATTATTGACCTGATTGAGTCCAAATCAGGTTTAAAGTGGAGTTGCGAATCCTGCAGGGATATTGAAAGAGACATGATGGGATTCATGAGGCCAGTTAAAAAATCTGTCCGTCGGTTTCTCCGCTCTGGATAATGAGTTCAAAGGTATGACGCTTTTGAACGAATCTGCAAGGCGTAAAAAAGCCAACTTTAGGCTGTATATTGGCTCAAATGAATTTTCTGCCCACTACATCCACTCCTAACTTGCAATTAATAAATATTTCATCCCCCCTCTCCACACATCAAAGACAGAAGTGATGTGACCCTTGTAAGTGTTCCCCACATAAGAGATAAAATTGACGGAAACAACATCGTACCGATGGTTGTTGCTCCGTCCGACCCCGAACATTTTTCTCATTCTGAAGTTAAGCTCTGTTGACACTGATCAGCATTCTAGTGCTAAAAAACCGAGGCAATTGCTCCATTGAAGGCTACTGCTGAGGTTCCAATTGTGACCCTTGTAGGTGTTCCACTAAAAAAACAAATCTTTGTTCCTAGGTTTTCCCCTGACACTACATCTGATGATGTCAATGCCTTTGTTCAGGCCAAACTGAAAGCCAATATTACTGTGGAAAAATTCAAATTTTCGTACATTCGGGAAATTTAATCATTTAAAATAAGTGTTCCAGCCGAACAGTTCAACAACATTTGGTGTAAAGAATTCTGGCCAGACCACTTAATCATTAAAGAATAACCTGCGAAAAAGAAAAATCGGTCTCCAATTTTACTTCCGCCTTCTGGTGTTAATCTAAACCCACCTCTGGCAGTCTCTGTTAGCACAAAAAACTAACATCCTCCCTCTCACTTGGAGCCTCTAGCTCCAAAATTGTCGGAGGTATAGCTTTTCGCGATTTGCGGGGGCGGGAGTAGGTGGGAGTGGGCGGGAGTAGGTGGGAGTGGGCATGGCCGGGAAATTGTCTTACCGAGCTTTAAAAGGGATGACCAGCCATCTACGTTTAAAATTTGGTGACTCTAGCTCCAAAATTGTGGGAGATATAGCTTTTCGCGATTTGCGGGGGCGGGAGTGGGCGGGGGTTGACGTGGGCGGTAAATTGTTAATTTGTACCCTTATTTAGAGGAGCTGACCACTAATCTACCTTCAAAATTTGGTGACTCTAGCTCTAATACTTTGGAAGATATAGCTATATCCGATTTTTTAAGGCGGGGTGTCTGGGGGGCGTTCTAGTGGGCGTGGGCGGTATATCAAGGTCTCAATCTTTTGGAGAGGTCACCAGCAATAAACATACCAAGTTTAGTGTCTCTAGCTTTAAAATTGTGTTAATTATACACATGTTACCGTTTTGAGCTTGTAAATATATCGATTTTAGCGATTACGGAGGCGGAAGGGGGCGTGGCCGGAAAATTTTTTCTGTAATGTTTGGGGGACCCTACCAGTAATATATATTCAAAATTGGGTGACTCTAGCTCTAAAATTGTGGGAGATATAGCCATTTCCTTTTTTTTGGGGCGGGGGCGCTGGGGGGCGTTAAGCCGGGAAATCAGGGCCGCATTTTTTGGGGGAGATCACCAGCTATCAACGTACCAAATTTGGTGACTCTAACTTTAATATTGTGGGAAATATTCAACTTTAAACGATTTCCGATTTGATTCTATCGACATGTTATCGATTTGCCAGCCTCCCAGTGGGCATGGCACAAAAATCTTAACACTTTGTCTGAAGCAGATAACTACAAGTATATATACCAACTTTCAAGTCTCTATCTTCAATAGCGTCGAAAAATATTGCGTTCATACGGAGAGACGGACAGACGGTCAGACGGACGGACAGCATGACGCACATTGCACAAAACCAATATACTAGTTTCACCTTTGTGAACGAGTATAAAAAAAAATATCAGCATAGAAAACTTTTTAAAGTGGTTTTTTGTCATTTTGGGCCTCATATGTATCAGAAAAACTGGGTTTGGTATACTATACAAAAAAAATTGGGTTTCGCTACCTAATGTAATCTGTAGGTAAAAATCTCTTTTAAAACAGGAAAACGAGAAAGCAGTGAAGATCCTCTTTAAGGCGGGACGGAAGCTCACGATATTCAGCTGTAGTTCTAAAGATATACATAAAATTATACATAAATGCACCATCAATTAAAACTATGTTTTTATTAGTTTTGATTCAGATTCCCCAATTTGTCTTCAGCTCTGTAATACAGCACGGCAAGATTTATGAATTTGCAAACGTATCGACACGGACGTATGGTTTGTTTGTGCACTTCTTGCACACAATATTAAAGGATAATTCTTTTATTAATTGCAAAGGCGAAGGTAATGTTATGTTAAGTAGCTGAGCAGGAATTCAGAAATGTCGTATGAGAGCAGGTTCCATCAGCCAAGAATCCGGTAGATATACTTTTACGCGGTCTTGTCGGTCTTCTGGGTACCATACAAACATGTGGATGAAAAGTGCAAATTGTTTGAATTCCCCAATTCTGTTTTAAGTTCAAGAATAGATAACTGTTTATCATATCTCCGAATTGTTGGATATGCATGCTATGACACTTGGAATCAGCTATGCGACGTTCGTAGCGCATTATGTACGTAGTATATGTTATTTGGTTAGTGGTTTGGTTCAACTGAAAATGTGCTAGATATGTATTAGGAGCCATTCAATGATATGTTCAGAATTATATGCAGGTTCTCAAGACATCGCTGGCTGAGCATAATATCCTAATCTTAAGAGAGGCTCTTCACGTTCTTATGTCAAACCTCGATCCGCTGGGCCTGCTGAGTGCCATATAGTCAGTCTAAAGATTCAGGAACTCCCTACTAAGAGATTGACGCCAATAAAAACCGCTACTGTCCCAGGTAGCTGCTATCCAAAATCAACGATACTACTCGCAAAACCTGCTTGCAGAAAGTCGTGTCCATCTTTGCCGCAAACGAGCACGCATCCTCGGTTTCTTGCTATCGATGCTTAATTTCGCAATACTAGAGTACAAAACTACAAAACTGTCCTTCCGCCTAAGAAATTCGTAAACTTATGGATGGTTAAAAAGGACCACGAGAAATATCATCACCTCGCTCACAAAACGGAAAGAATTGATATAGAGGAACTTTTTCATTCCCTGCCTACGAATTCTATATAAATCTGTACGGAAAGATCCTAATAATGTAAAGTCACTGGAGCCAAAATAATCGATAAGTACGATATCGTCAAGTGGCGATTTAACCCACGTGGTGGTGAGGCCACCGCACATGGGTGTTACGTGGGAGCGCGACATAAGCACAACAATGATTGTCAAAAATTTGAGAAGCGCACGGATTGAAACACCGTTCATGCGTTCATTATGAATTCTCATCCGCTTGCCTTCGTCAGTCTTCGTCACTCAATACCATTATTTACTGGACACTGCAAAGGGCTACAAGCAATTCTCAACGGCAAACAAAGACTTAGGGCAACGCTGGTACCATTTCTGGCAACGCTAGGTGAAGGAATACTGTCAGTGATGACGAGGCGCACTAAATAGTGTCCGAAAATAAAAGTTGTATCATTATCATTCTTCTCAGAAATCTTTGGCCAAAGGGGGCGTCATCAACACCATCACAGCATAGACCTGAAGATCTCGGCCGGTACTAGATGTGGTTTTGGAAGATTGTAACTAACCCGAGGATCAATTTGAAAATTTAGCCACCAAAAATTTAGAATTCAAATTTGGAACGTATTTTAAAATGGAGGCATCTCCGATCCCATAAAGTGTATATATTCTTGATCAGTATCACTAGTCGATCTAGCCATGTCCGTCTGTCGGTGCGTCCATTCGTCCGTATGTGCGTCCGTCTGTATGATTAATATAATTATTGGACGTAGATGGACGAGCAGTACATTCAAGTTGCCTAATGATACGAAACAGTAGCTTTTTAACGCGAGGACCCCGGCAAAATGCCACTCACCTCCCGCCCAATCGACTGAGGGGCGCGCCGCTTAATGTGCGGTGACGAAGATCGCGAACAAATAAACTAACGTTTTGAGAATAGGAACAGAAGATGCATTACGGAGTATATCGCACAGATTATTATAACTAGAACATAATATACGAAATGGGTTACCAATAGCATAGTTAGGATGACATATTTGAAGAGAAAGCGATAAAAAGTTTCTAGTATTTCTGCTCGGAGCCGCACAACTAATTTGGTTGATTAAATCGGAAGATTTGTTTAATATAACTGGCATGGACTTTTGTGGACCAGTCTTCGAACAGCCTGTAGTCACAACAAAGCTCCCATAAAATGCTACATAAGCGGCTTTATTTGCTTCGCAACGAAAGCTATTCACCTTGAGCTGGTAAAGGATCTGTCTACGGCTGCTCTTCTTAATGCTCTTAAAAGCTTCATACGCACTCGTGGCAAGTTACGTCAGATTTGGTCTGAAAATGCCACCAACTTTGTCGGCGCCATGATCGAGCTTTTAGAACTGAAAAATCTCTTTCTCAGTAGCTGTCAAGAGGCTGTGCTCCAGTTTTGTTTGGCGCACAATTGACTGGCGATTTATTCCTCCGCGTTCCCCTCACTTTGGTGGCCTTTGGGAGGCAACTGTGAAAACTGCAAAGCATAATTTCATCCGAGTTGTGGGGAATAGGAATAGGAATAGAAGTAGCATTATTTAAGAAGGAAGATTATTATTAGATTACTAGAGAGTAAGATCTTAAGTGGATTATGAATAGAATAGCTACTTTGACAAATTTCAAGAGAAAGCTGTTAAAAATTCCTGGTATTTCTTTTCGGAACCGCAAAACTAATTTGGCTGATTAATTCGGAAGAATCAATTTCCCCATTAATTAGTTTGTGTGAGATTACACCAAGCATGGTTCTACGATTAGAAAGCGAGGGAAGATTTATTAGTAAAAGTCTACTATGGTAGGAAGGCATGCGAGAATTAGTATTCCAGTTAAGACCCCGGAGGGCAAAAAGCAGAAATTGTTTTTGTAGAGATTCAATTCTATCCTGATGAACCTTGTATTGGGGACACCATATACAAGAACCATATTCAAGAATTGGACGAACAAGTGAAGTGTATAGAGTTTTAGTAATATAGGGATCGTCAAATTCTTTCGACCAGCGCTTTTATAATCCCAGGACTGCAAAAGCTCGATTTGCAGCAGAAGAAATCTGCTTGTTAAACATAAGCTTGGGATCAAGAAGAATACCCAAATCATTAACGAACTTAATACGCTCAAGGGGTTTACCATTAAGGAAATAATTATTGAAAAATGGCATTCGTCTATAGAAGGAAATAAACTTACACTTACTGTAATTAAGATTTAATAAATTTACTTGACACCAGGTTTGAAAACTGTCAAGATCGGATTGCAACCTTTGGTCAGACAGAATTACAGAACAATTAATTAACAGAACAGAACAGGTTCATAGACAACGCCTTTAAAGTAAACTTTTTGGCTTCTTAAAGACAAATAGTTAGACATCCAAAGAATTTAATTATTTGGAAATCCCAGAAGATGAAGCTTATGCAGTATAAGCGAAAGATTAACAGAGTCAAACGCTTTATTGAAATCAGTGTAATTGACATCTGTTTGCATTTTATTTTGGAATCCCTTAATAACAAAAGACGTGAAATTCAATAAGTGGTAGTATATCTATATTTCATAAACCCATGCTGGCAGGGTGAAATTATAGCTCTACAAAGATGTTGCAGTTGAAAAGTTATCAACTTCTCAAAAATCTTAGGAATAACAGACAAGTTAGAAATAACTCTATAGTTCTGAACATTAGGCTTGTTTCCTTTTATAAGGAGAGGAATAATTAATGATTCTTTCCAAATATTAGGAAAAGAATTGACCTCCACGGACAAATTAAACAGTTTTTTAAGGCGCAGCTAAGTCATTTAGTATAAAATTAGTTTGCAGTAACACCTCCACAAAATCACCCTTACGGCAACCGGACTCCTGACACTCTCCAGTAGATGCACTGCACGAAATACTGATATCAGCATCAGCACTTTCGACACAACAGTCAGCAAAATCAGCACAACATATGTGCGGCTTGGCAACATCGAACAAGTCACGAATATTCCCATCAATAGAAGCAACTGCCGAAGTCACACCATTATTGGATTCGGACAGCGACGGCCAAGATTCTTCAGCAGCAACTGGCAAGAACTAAGCATCGCAAGCTGCATCACGTGCTGAGCGAATATCGCGGTCTCGGCTGGACGCAGACGAAACAGCAGGCGGCGGCGCGCAAGGCGCGCGACATTCACCTGATGAAGCGCGTCCAGTCCAAGTGGCAGATGCAGTTGGGCACCAAGGCCAACAAACTGCAGAAGCATTATCGCGCCCAGGTGCTCATATAAGCAAAAAACAATAACAAAAAACGAATACGTTTTTTTCTCGCTTAAATTAAGCAAAGTTGTTTTCTTTTTAAAATTAGTGCAATTTCTCTTCAAAATAAAAGTACATAATTTAAATTAACAATTAAAAAAAAAAAAAAAAACATTGCCAAAACATCTCGACACAATCCAACATCATCACATAGCTGCGTATGTTGCATTAGTACTATCTCTACTACTATTAAGAGCAATCATCAATCGAAAACGATTCACATCACGGAAGATGAAACCACCAATCCCACGCATGGAAGATGCCTGTGAAGCACAGGCAGAAACTGCACCACGCCAGTTTACATTTGACATAAGCGATAGTTGTGTTGTGTTCAACGGCCGGGAGAATGTTAAGGCGCAGCTAAGTCATTTAGTATAAAATTATTAATTATAAAAAAACACCAAAAAACCAAACTAAAAATTTCTCAAACAGCCCCCGCAGCTCAGTACAGCACCGAACAGAGTTGAGCCCAAATGTTGACACTTGAGAAGATGCCATTTGAAAGGGTGACTCTGCGTTAGCGTGCAGTTAATATTGAGCAACAGGATCACGTCAGTCCCACGCGTTGTAACGGTCGACGGCAGGGGAAATTTAGAGCCAATAACTATTGTATATAAATGTCACATAATAAAACTAAGAACATATGTATGTGTCTCTCTGCTTTACAGAGATCTGATATGTAAACATTCTTAGCACATAAACAACTTAATAACATGTAAGCCACTCAAGAATGTCTATATTCTATACACTCTTATGTAGAGCTATTGAAATGTACATAGGCTAGGGTATATAAATCCTAGCATTCCCGAATAAAGATCAGTCTCAATTTGAACCCCACCCGTAGTAACTCATTTCGGACTCACTTGGAACCCTCTCCGCAGTCTGCCTAGTTAAAGTGCTAGTTACGACGACTTAACCGAATCCAGTTTATGTACTGAGATTCAAAAATATCAAAAATCATCCTTGTTGGATGATCATACTCAACTAATCCTTGTTGGATTGACAGTTTAGGGACCCCGACCAAGGAAATCTTCGTTGGACACACATTGTTGGTGAACCCAACAAGAGGAAATCCTACATCAAACCTACTCTGAAGTTGTCAACAACGCGACAATAGAAGGACGCAACCCCGGTCATAATACTGAACCTCTGGTATTATCTCTGGCTATGAGATTGTTAACTAGGCGACATCTCAGCAAATCTGCAACGGCTTTCATCACAGTTGGTGTAGCCAAAAAACCAAAAAAATTGAAGTTGTCAACTCGGCGACAAAACGCAACGTGTGCTCTCGTCACGTAGACGACCAACCGCACTCAGCATCCATCATCCACGCAACAAAGTTCAGGTATGAACGACAAAATGGCATCTGGATCAGTAAATATAAATGATCTGCTAAATGCTCAGCAAGAAATTAACAATGACATTGCAAGGCTTATTTCAAGTTATAAAAAAGATTCAGGCGAGAGAAAATCCCAGATCGATTACTACAGGATCAAGGCTGCAAGTCTCGCTAAGCTATGGAGCATAATCCAAGCCAACGACACAACCTTATAAAAGGATGGTGAGCTTCCGGAAACACACAATTACCATGGATTTTATGAGTACATAAAAGCAACTGTCTATAAATACCTTAAAATACTAAACGAAGAAGCCAAAAACGCAAATAAGTCCGGAAGCATGGCATCAGAATTTGAGGATGCAAAACGGGAACTAATTATGCATCCCAAATTAAACGCACTATGTCGCAGACAAAGAGCAATGATAGCGTCACTAAGTCGCTCGTTGCTATTCCAATTGGGAACACACCCTTGGAATTCATCAAAAGTCTGTGGTCCCAAATCTAAGAGGTTCATTTCCGAATTTACGAGGAAATCGAGGTCCCTGAAGAGGAAGGAAAGCCGAAATCGACGTTCAAAGGGCACTAGCAGCAAAAAACATCACATAGAATAGCAACGACATAAATCTGCCACGGATAACGGATAATGTGTTAAAATGGACCCAGTTTTTTGACATGTTTGTGTGCATGGTACACAACACTGACCTGCCCCCGATCAGAAAGATGTGGTACCTAAAAAACAGTGTAATCGGTGACGCAGAAAGATTGCTACGCCACGACTTGAAGGAAGAAAACTATCTTCCTGCTTGGAAGCTCCTAGTGGAGCAACAGGCAGTCGGTGATAATGTAAAATCCCTCAGGGTATTATGCATGATAACAATGGAATCAATGGAAGCATCTCTGAAGGGACTCGGCCTGGATACCACAACATGGGATCCAATACTTGTAGCAGTGCTACGAAATAAGCTGGATATAACAAATAAAACACTCTATGAGCAGTCTTTAAATAATACCAAAGATATCCAAAAACTTGACACCAATTTCTCGAACAAAGAGTTCGCGTTTTATCCACAAACAAAATATCGCAATGGTCAGAAAAACGAGAGTCAAAGTGAGTAGCATGTGCATCGTCAGCAACTAAAGGAAATGCTTGTCCTTATTGCAAAAGAATGACTCACTCTCTGTTTCGGTGTGAAGAATTTCACGCAAATCCGACAAAGGAACGTTTAAATTGGGTCCAACGTCAAAAAATGTGCGTCAACTTTTTCAAAGGAGACCACATGGCTAATACGTGCCCAAGCCGCTTCAAATGCTTTAAATGCGATAAAAAGCACAACACGCTGCAGCATTTAGCAAATGAGTCGGCCCGGAAGAAACTACCAAAACAGATGGTAGCATCCGCAAATGGCCAACAATTTAACCGTCTTGCCTAACAGGAGCCGACTATATCCAAGATGCGGTCCAAATCCGACAGGAGCTATACAAAATACTGCTCCCAGTTGGATTCAAGCTACGAAAATCACCAAACGAGTGGTATGCTCCGAATTGCCTCAAATATTGGATGCATTGGGCTAGTTCGCCCCGGTTGTAGTACGAGCAAAAAAATTCATGCAACATCTCTGGGGAGAAAAATTCGACTGGGATGAACAACTGCCACCACATCTATGCAGCGACTGGAATGCCTATAGAAAGAACATTCAATATTTAAATGAAATGCAGATTTCCAGGTACATCTTCGATGGAAAAACACCAATAAACAAAGAAATACACACATTTGTGGATGTATCAGAAAAGGCGTATGGAGTTGCAGTTTACACACGAGCGACATACAAAAACAAGCAAACATCTGTCCGACTGTTGTGCTCAAAATCACGAGTTGCACCAACGGCAAAACAATCCTTGCCACGGTTGGAGCTCTGCGCTGCAGTGCTCGGCGCAGAACTGACTGAACGAGTTCGTAAGGATCTTCGTTTAAATTCCGAAACCGTAAAGGGATATTTCTGGACGGATTCGAAGGAAGTGCTAGCATAGATAAATGTCTCAGCATCTACCTACCATCACACCTTTGTAGCCAATCGTATCTCAAATATCCAGGCCTCATCGACGCCATCACAATGGAACCACGTTTCAGCAACAAACAACGCGGCCGAGGTGTTCTCCAGAGGAGCCACGGCAAGAAACCTATCTGCCGACAGCAAATTGCTTCACGGACCGCTATTCTTGCATGGTCCAAAACAAAAATGGACCACCTCGCCAACAATACCGCCCAGCAACTATATACTTGCAAGCATAACAATTCGTTTCACAAACTACAACTAATCGTAGCCTACATGGTGCGATTCTGCTATAAGAAAAAAAGGAGCTCAACCATGGCACTGTGTGCAAAAGAAACTGGATTACGCACGCACAGTAATTTTGAGGACAATACAACAAATCGAATTTGGCGACGATATAAAAAATCTTCGTCGTTATAATGTGGTGGACAAAAAGAGCTCCATCATCTCATTAACCCCACGGCTGGAAAATAGTGGTCTCATTCGTATCGGAGGCAGGCTGGAGCAGTCGCATCTTTCCTATGATGCCAAACATCCAATCTTGCTGCCATATAACGATCCAATCGTAAAAATGTTGCGGAGAGACTTGCATGAGGATAACATGCATTGCGGCGCTCAAGCATTGAGAGCCATCGCACGGCAACAATTTGGGCCGAACGAGTCACACAGGCTCGACCGTTCTTCAGCACTGGTGTAGATTACTGCGGGCCATTTTGGATCCACCACAAAATTTGAGCGATCTAACAACAGACGCTTTTCTGGCAGCTCTTCGCCGCTTCTTGGGTCGTCGTGGAAAGTGCCAAACAACGCAACAAATTTCATCGGAGCTAACAATCAGCTGAGATGCTGGAAAAGGCCATCTACTCAGACAAGGCTATGACTGAGATAATCGAACACTGCAGCAGAAGACAGATGGATTTCAAATTCATCCCTCCACGAGCACCATCGTTTGGCCTCTGGGAAGCAGCAGTAAAATCAGCGAAAAAACTGCTGATCAATAATACAAACACGACTTCACTCACCTTTGAAGAGCTGAATACCGTAATTAATGAAATTGAGGCCATACTCAATTCTCGACCTATTACTCCGATGTCGAATAACCCAACGGAATAAAGCACTCATTCTGGAAACAGTGGTCTCAAGAATATCTACAGGAGAGTGGAAAACCTCAGCTGCACACGTTAAGGAAGGCCTACTGGTCTTAATAAAGGAAGACAACATGCCAGTGATGAAATGGCCAATGAGACGAATTACAAAAACATACCTCGGGCCAGATAATTTGGTACGAGTCGTAGATGTTAAAACTTCATCTGGAATTACAAACGACCCATTCATCGACTGGCACTGCTACTCTCGGAAGAAGTTGCAGTCAAGACTCCCGGTGAAGACACAAACGACGACAACAAAGAGCCACCTAAACAAAGGAAAAAGTCAAATTTACCATGTGTCACATCAACACTGCTAATATTGCTGTTCATGCTGTCCTTGGTACTATCACAACCAATCACAGTCACGCATTTCGAAGGAAAGCCCGGAATCGTTTATGAAAAACTAGGCACAACCAAGATGGCATTATTTGAGTGAGCTATGGTAATTTATTACGACCTAAGCCCATACTGGCAGGATATGAAATCATTTTCTGCGGGAACTACAGAGCTTGGTTATTCATGCCCTCAACTAAGTAACAGACTAGCATGCGAAATCTTACACAAACACTTCAAGCACATTTCTGTTGAACCGCAAAGGAAAAACGCACTACTGGAACGATCGCGGCAACGTCGATCACCTCTCGACATAATTGGAAATATGGCGAGTGGTTTATTTGGTGTTCTGGATTCAAACTATGCAAAGAAAGTGGCAAACACAATCGCACAGGTGCACACCAATGAAGATTTCCTATTGCAGTTACTAAAAAATCAGACATCTGTTCTCGATTCCACAATCAATGTGATGAGGAAAGACAGAGCTACCAAGGAATAAAACTTCTGGCAAGGCAAATGGCGCTATATAGTGAGCAAAGTGAAAGGAGCTCCGGAGATCATCGGTTCCAGGCATTCATGGTACTCACAACACAACTGACATTACTCGCTGCTAACCTTCAACGAGTACAATCAGATACTAGATGTTTTGACAGGCATCCGCCACCGAACCATCAGTCCCATCGTCATTTCTCCGAATCAATTAAAGGAACAAATAAACCAGATATGAGATCATTTGCCACCGAATCAGATATTGCCTGTCTCTACAAACGATACCAGTCAATTATGCAAGTTGATGCACGACGAGGGTACAGTGACTGGAACTCAAGTCATTTTTAAGGTCACTCTTCCGTTAGTAACCACCACCCAGCTGGACCTCTTCAGCAAGATACCAATCCCATGTAAAGGACTCAACAGGCTGGAATATCTTTTAGCTATAAACTCCGCTAATTGCAGTTAATAACCTCAGAGATCAAATTGTAGGACTCACTCCAGAAGACTTAAAACACTGTGTGACAATTCCCTACGATGAATACATCTGGTTCGACCAACATGCAGTATTCTATGTTGATCATCGCTGTGAGTTCCAACTATTCAACAACAAGAGGGCTACACTATCCCAAGCCACGCACACGAAATCCAAAATGGTATGGTCAAAAACCCATTCACCTAATAGTTGAATTTTCGCAACAGAAATCCCAATGGACCTCAGAGAAGTTTGCAGTAACACCCCCACAAAATCACCCTTACGGCAACCGGACTCCTAACACCCTCCAGTAGATGCACTGCACGAAATACTGATATCAGCATCAGCACTTTCGACACAACAGTCAGCAAAATCAGCACAACATATTTCTCAAACAACACCCGCAGCTCAGTACAGTACCGACCAGAGTTGAGCCCAAATGTGGAAACTTGAGAAGATGCCATTTGAAAGGGTGACTCTTCGTGCAGTTAACATTGAGCATCAGGATCATGTCAGTCCCACGCGTTGTAACGGTCAACCGGCAGGGGAAATTCAGAGCCAATAATAGATAAGAATGACTACTGTATATAAATGTCACATATTAAAACTAAGAACATATGTATGTGTCTCTCTGCTTCATAGAGATCTAATAAGTAATCATCCTTAGCACATAAACAACTTAACAACATGTAAGTCAGACAAGAATGACTATATTCTATACACTCTTATGTAGAGCTATTGAAATGTACATAGGCTAGGGTATATAAATCCTAGCATTCCCGAATAAAGATCAGTCTCAATTTGAACCCCACCCGTAGTAACTCATTTCGGACTCACTTGGAACCCTCTCCGCAGTCTACCTATTTAAAGTTCTAGTTACGACGACTTAACCGAATCCAGTTTATGTACTGAGATTCAAAAATATCAAAAATCATCCTTGTTGGATGATCATACTCAACTAATCCTTGTTGTATTTACACAGTTTATACAAAGGCTTTAAGAGACTAATAGCAAAGTACCTAAGCACGCAGCCTGGTACTCTATCAGGTCCCGGAGAAAATACGGGCTTGATGACCTTAGATTTAGTAGTGAACTTTCTTTGATCAAAGGCCTAAAAATGCAGTTAGAAACATTTACATGATAAGGATATGGCAAACCAGCAACATAGTAGCCTGATCTAAGTCAGCAGATGTTTCTTCAAAAAATAGAGTTGATGGTAGACTTGATGATTTACTCTTTGCATTAACGAGGTTATAGAACAGTTTAGGATCCCGCTGGAAATGTATCCTACAACTTTTCAAGTAATCCTTATAACATTGGTTATTGAGGACAGAGAAATTAGATCGAGCAATCAATAAGTCAAGAAAGTGCCAGTTTCCATGAATTTCTTGACTTTCTATTCTTCAAATTGTTTAATTCCCGTGTAAACCAAATAGGATTGTTAGACCTAATTGAAAAACAAACCGGGACGCATAAATCAAATAGATGGTTTATGTGGAATAAAAAATCGCGAATTCACTATCCATGTCCCTACACATGTAAAGCCGAGACCAGTCAGTCTGGGATAAGAGCTGAGTTAGTTTGCTAAAGTCGGTTTTCCGAAATTGACGAGCTCGCTCCGGAGGTTTACTACCAGGGTTTAGCACCCTGGCAGGTAAATCAATCAACACCGCTAAACTAGGGTGATAGGGAACTTCTGGACATAAAATTGGCTCAGTACGGGAAACAGGCAAGAACGATTGATCCAAAACAAAAACAAAATCATTCATTTTATTAAGATAATTACGGATAGCATTGATTTGACATAATGACATTCCAAATAAATTGTCGAGAAAATCATTTTGGGTCGTGGAACTCAACACGGTAGATTCGGGACTAGAGATCCACGTAGTTCCAGCAATATTAAAATCACCCAGAACTACCATAAAATCACGATCGGAAAACATTGCGGAGTCAGAATGTATAGCAGCAAAGTGCATCGAATAGTCCGAATTATATGAAGAAGGAGGAATATAAGAACAAGTAATAAAAAGGCAGACCCCTTTTATTGCACAATTTTACGGCAACAAATTCTATATCAACACTAAAGTTAGTTATTACTGTCTCCGAAAATAAATCACCATCAACAGCAATAAGCACACCACCACCACGACGAGAAGTGCGATCTATTCTAAAAATAGAGAAAATGTTAGATTGTATTTCAGAATTTAGGATGTCAGGCCTTAACCATGTCTCAGAGAAGGCTATGACATGAAAATTAAAGGATAGGCTACTAAGATAAAGATTACAAAGTTTGTTACAAGCCAAGTGAGAGGGAGGATGTTAGTTTTTTGTACTATCAGAGACTGCAAGAGGTGGGCTTAGATTAACAGCAGGAGGCGGAAGTGCAATCGGAGACCGATTTTTCTTTTTCGCACTGTATTCTTTAATGATTAAGTGGTCTGACCAGAACTCTTTACAGCAAATTTTGCTGAAATGTTCGGCCGGAACATTTAATTTAAAAGACGAAATTTCCCGAATATATGAAAATTTGAATTTTTCCACAGTGATATTGGCTTTCAGTTTGGCTAGAATAAAGATCTTGACATCATCAGATGTAGTCTCAGGGGCAAGCCTGGAAACAAAGATTTGTTTTTTTAGTTGAACACCTACAAGGTTCACATTTGGAACCTCAGCAGTAGCTTCCAATGGAGGAATTGCCTTGGTTAATTGACCAGTAGATTCGGTAAGTTTATTAGCACTAGATCGCTGATCTGTGATAATAACTTCAGAATCTGAAATTGGTTCGGGGTCATTCGAAGCAACATCCATGGGTGCGATATTGTTTTCGTTAATTGTATCTTTTATATGAGGAGAAGGGGAAGAAAAATTAATGAGTTCTAAATTTGGAGCGGATGTTGTGGGCAGTTGTGAAGGGACAACAAGTTCGTGGGGACCAATAGACAGCATAAAATTGCCTTTTTAGGCCGAGGAGATTTATTCAATAGCTTCATAGCTTTGAATTCACTATCCAAAGCAGAGAAACCTTTGGACAGTTGTTTAAACCGGCTGAAAATATCTCCAAAGCCTTTTTTGGTCTGCCTCATAAGTCCCAACGTATCCCTTTCCACGTCCCTACAGTATTCACAAGTCAACCTTAAGCCTGATTTGGACTCAATCAGGTCGATGATGCGGCCGTTGAGGCCAGCGCATTTTTCGTGCGATATATTATCGCACAGGCAACAGAAAACAAAACCCATCTTGACGTTTGCACGCACCTGGCAATTTTTTTTGTAACAGACAAACATTACTCGGAGGGATAAACAAGAATATAAATTTAAAAGAAGAAGAAAACAGAAAACACAAATAAAAATAAGTGCAGAATATACAAGAAATGTATTCAAAATAGTATGAACACACTGGGGTTAATTAAATTGACTCTGATTTTTTCTACAACAACACGCTTTGACAAATGTGAAAAGACGCGGGCGCGACGACCGAAACAAAGCAACGGAATCAAAACAAAGAGCAACAAAAAGGATAACATATCTCTTCCACTGGTGAGCTGAGCGCTGTCGACTTACCACGTTCTCGCCGACGGAGCACGTCATCAATACACCAGCCGTACAGCGAGCTGCTGACGAAAGTCAGGTCCACTACTGAGCCCACTCCTGCACGGCTAAAAGTGTGTTGCGAGCCGTAGTTGAGGAATGAATGTCTCCAGCAGGGCTCGCCCCCTGCCATTGGTATACGAGCTGCCCGAATCTACCCACGCGTTGAAGTCGCCAGCGATGACAAGCGGGTAGCGGCCTCTGGCGTCTGACACTAATAAGTCGAGCCTTTTGGTGAACTCAGAGAGCTGCAGGCTGGGACCCAGTTATACGGAGTAGACCCATATGTCGCGCACCTTGGCCCGCACAAAACTGTCGGCCTGGTAGACAGGTAACCTGCAGAAGGGTAGCATGGTGTTGCCACATGACCACATGGCTGCTCTACTCGATCTGTCTGCAACCCAGTTGGGGCCTGTACCTATCCTATAGGGCTCGCTCAGTATAGCGAGCTCCATATTCTGCTCTCTCACCGTTTGTGAAAACAGATGCTGCGCCTCCGCGCAATGATTCAGGTTGAGCTGGATCAGTTGCATTTAGGTCGGCAGGGGTGCTCTGCTGCCGCTCAGGGCGCATCTGGTGCCGCCTGCCTGATGGCTGATATCCGCTTTGCCGTTTGCGCTGCAAAGGAAGCATTTGGCATGCTCGCTCTTGCATTCAGCGGCCTTATGTCCTGCATCGCCGCACCTGATGCAGCAATTTGATCTATCCACTGGATTTCGGCATCTATTAGCAGTGTGTCCCATTTCCAGACATCTGTAGCATCTTCTGCGGGCTTTTTGCATGACCATTCAATTGGAACCTACGTAGTGCAGATATCGTGCTCGCTACGATTGACGGGACTGAGAACGTGGCCGCTTGGAAAGGCGCAGAGTCGAAAGAAACAGAGTCGAAGGCTCTTGATCTTGCATGCATCTTCAGGGTTGATTGCTTGTTCTACCAGGGCTGCTACGATCTGCTGTTTATTCACTCATTCGTGGAGGTCTCTGATAGTAATGTGATTGAGCGTACTCCTGCGCTGTCACCCAACACCAGCTCTGATTCGTCTTTAAGCCTCTGAGTGCATTCTAGACATTCGAGCAATAGCTCACCCTTCGCTGTTCGGCGAGCTTAGGTTATGTTCGTTTGGACCCCGTTGAGTTTTCCATCTTGCCTTCGCGTGACCATAGATAGCACCTCGCTGTAGGACATCTCACCGTTTGCGCTTATAACCGGTAAGGCTTTTTCTTTCGGCTTGTGCCCTTGCTGCTGGTGCTGTCCTCCTCTGGAAGGCTTCTTGGGCTGGATTTTGGTCCACTGTGCTGCTCCTGCTGCTACCACGGTGTGGTCCGTGGGGCCTGCTACGGTGCGCTTATCTACTTTGTTCTTCTTTGGAGGTGTGCTACGTTGACCCGTTTCGCGGTCTCTACGCCTTTTGGGTGCAATGACGCTGGCTGTCTTCTCTAACAACCTTGTTGACAATTAGTCTGTTCCTCGACCTTCGAGTCCTTTTTATACCCTGATCCCAGCTAGAAAGCTGTGCGTAGACTTTTTAAGTTTGTGTATACCATACCCAGATCAAGTTTATTTTAAATCATCGCTAACTCACCTCATTTTCTTATTATCGGTAATTATCAGTTCTTTGACTCGGTTTTTTTTTAGCATATCTTGAAAGCCATAAAAGATAGAGCTACCAAATTTAATTTTTGGATACCTCACCCCAATTACCCCATATATAAAAAATGTTAAAAATTCGCAATTCGAATAGTACGGGCTTTGGTTTGCACATAGATTTCAATGCTCTTATCAAGCCCTGAAAGTTTCACTAAGATCATACTCTTAGTTTAGAAGTTATACATGAATTTAGTTTCCATAGTAGGTCCCTAGCGCAGCAGCTGTTCACAGCGTGCAGACTGCGTTTACAAGTGTGTGTGTGTGTGTTCATGTGTGATTCTGTGTATGTGTGTATGAATGCAAGCGAAACTGAAATATATGGAAACACGGGGTTCAGGGTATACGCCAGTCGGGCGCTCCCACCTGGAGCCTTCTCACTTGTTACTTCCCGGTGCCGGTAGTGAGCGCTGAAACCCCTTCTACTCACCGTGTTTTAAAAAACTATTATGCTTTGTGGGTGGTTGTTTCCGTTAGCTTTTTCGCAGCTGGTGTGGATCAGCTAGTTGTGAACCGCGGTAACCAACTACTAACAGCTGATAGAGTGAATGCAACGAATGGCACAGTTTACTTCGCGAGACGGCTGCTACTACTTTCCTATTTTGAGTAGGAAATAAACAGAGCAGAAACGTGGGCAAACAGGCAAACAAAGCAACGCGGGGAATACTCTAAATGTATTCTCCACTCCCCTTTCTTGGATGCCGGAGTTGGGGATGCCGCACCTAGGAATCACCGCGGGGGTTGCACAGCAAGTACCACGTTGCGATCTAACAAACGGGGCATGTGCTCCCCTCTGCACTCCGTGATTAACCACTTCTACGACTTTCTCAGGGAAATTCACTGGATTTATGGACATTCACACGGGACAGTCAAAAACGCGGCCGCCTGATCGTGATGGTGTCTCCGTATGCTCTGTGGGACCAGCTGCAATGCGCTTATCTACTCTATTCTCCTTTGTCGGTGTCACACTTTGACCCGCTTCGCGGTCTCTACGCCTTTCGGCTGTAATAACGCTGGCTGGTTTCACTAACGAGTGTGCCTGTGTGTTTGTCTGCAACGACAGCTCGTAGCTAAGTGTACGGTATCTCTTAGTGAGGCATTCTCGACCAATCTTTTCCAATCCCTTGCAAAAGTGACATATTTCACTGAATATCAATCAATTTCAAAATATCAATTTGACGATTTGCTATTTGTGATAAAGACATTATACATACATATACATATGTACATATGTACAGACATTTATTTGCAGTCTGAAAGCTGTGAGAGTAGACTCTGTTGTGTGAGCGAGCAAGTTACCCAAAAACCGGTGATCTCGCTCTATCCTCATAATGCAAACGGCACTTGTTACTTGCAGTCTGAAAGCTGTGAGAGTAGACTGTGTAGTGTGAGCGAGTAAGTTACCCAAAAACCGGTGATCTCGCTCAATCCTCATAATGCCAACGGCATTTGTTATTTGGTATACTTGGATACAGCGATAGTTACACCGTTGCACTGAACACATAAGAGTATATATACATTTAATATCGATGCGTAAAAACCCTTTTAAAAAGTGAATAAAGTGCATTATGAACTCTAGTAGTAACAAATTTTAAAACTTATTGATAAATCGTAGACGCTAACGCCAAACGCGTGGTAATAGAAACCGGATAGAACACATTTAATCACTCGATTAATTTAAAATGTGCCTGCAAAACGTGTATAGTGCGTACATGGTATAACAGTTCGAACTGATTACAAAAATATAGTTCATCTCAAATGACATTAGTTGTGTACAGCTGTTAAGTGTTTACATATATGTATGCGATTGTGTTAATACGTTAATGTACTTAGAAGACGCTCATCTTGTTCAAACAAATGGTCTTCAATTTGTGCATAAAAACTGCGAAATATATACATTTTTGTTGGTATGTCACGTTTTCTTATACATATTGTTTAAATATGCATCAACATTTGGAAAAAGAGAAGTGGTTTTTTATATGTAACTTTTATACATCGGAAACAGCTAAAAATGGTATTATACGATATATATATAGTGTGAAAATGCCAGAGAGATGAGATGTATGTGCTACACATATGGTACGGGGTATCTCCTAGTTCGGCACTCTCGAGGTCTATTTTGTTTTGAAGGAGCAGATGTGAGACATTTTGGGTATGGCTGCATCATTTATTTAGTACTGTACAATAATATAAATGTATATAAACATGTTTTATTGGTTTTATACTATACTTATTATATATACCATTATTTAAAGTTAACAAGAATGCTCTAGTCGGGAGCGCTCAGCTAGGGGATACTCTGAACTCTGTTTTTTCAATTCCCTCGCATTCATATATACGTACACTAAATCACTCATAAACCCACACAAACGCACGCTGCTGTTAACAGCTGTTTCGCTTGGCCCCTACATTGGAAACCTGTTTTACGTTTGGTATAGGGGAATCTATATTTATATTCGAATAGTTTAAGTATTGCAGATTTCGTGAATGCTGCTAATGAGATGATTTAAAACAATGCAAAATATTTGATTTGAAACTTTATATTAGGAAACATATTTGAAGAATTTTAATTATAATGAAATAACTGCATATATTAACATTCTAATTCTGTGGGAAGCTTTCCTAAACTTTACGCCTTGAATGTTGCTGGAATGTAGATAGTTATATTATTATATTATATTAGTGATCTGAAAATAAATAAACGAATATATACCATATTCAAACCCGTTTTGAGGTATATGAATCCCATAAATACTTTGTGTTATGGCCTTAACTCGTTCCTAAAATGTTGGCTGTAATACGAAATACCGGAAAAAAATAAAGTTCAAAAATTTATAAAGCTATATTTCTTTGCTTACATGACCATTTCGAAACTTAACGAAAAAGAAACAGTTAGAGAAAGAATTCAGTATATTCTAATTTAAAAAACAAGTGAGAAATCCCCCGTCGGGATCGCCCGACTGTGAAATACCCTGAACCCTGTGTTTTCATACATTTCATTCCCCTTGCACTCATACACACATCCACAGAAACACACATACACACACACACATGTAAACGCATGCTGCACACTGTGGACAGCTACTGCGGTTGGCCCCCACTATGAAAACTAAAATCGTGTACAACTTCTATACTAAGAGTATGATCTTAATAATTTTCAATGCTTAACAAGATCATTGAAATATATATACAAACCAAAGCGAACAGTTTAACTCATATTTGGTGGCTCTAGCTCTTATGGTTTTTGAGATATTCTCAAAAAAACGAGTCAAAAAACCGATAATTGTCGATATTAAGAGAACGAGATGACTTATCGTTGATTTGAAATAAACTTGATATGCGTATGGTATACACGAATTTAAAAAATCAAGTTCAGCTTTCTAGCTTCTGTAGTCTCCGAAATCGCATTTTTTCGATTACGTAGGCATGAGCGGTTGTGGCAGGGAAATTTTTAATCTGTGGTGTCTGGGCAAATTACCAGTGATATACATACATATATATACTATATACCAAAAATGCAGCCTCTACCTCAAACACCGTTGGAGAGATAGCCATTTTCGATTTTTTGAAGCGGGGACACTGCGGGGCGTTCTAGTGGGCGTGGCAGGGATGTTAAGTATGCAAACTTTATGGAAGGTCACCAGTAATCTACAAACCAAATTTGGTGACTAGCTTTAATATTGCGAGAAATATTCAGCTTTTATCGATTTGCTTTTTCCAGCCTCTTAATGGGTGTGGCACAAAAATCTTAACATTTTCTCTGAACCAGATAACTTTAAGTAAATATCCAAAATTTCAAGTATATATTCAATAGAGTTGTAAAAAATTCCGTTAATCTGGACAGACGTGACGGATATTGCACAAACCCAATATTTCCTTTTCACTTTGTGAGCGAGTATATTTTATTTTTGTAGTGTGCCCTGCCGAAGAACGGTCGAAATAGAAATTTCGAAATTTTGTCAACATTTTTTACCTCAAGCCATCCAAGCCTTCAGGTAAAAGTCGAAAACTATTACTATAAACTAGTCATTACTGTTATAAGTTTCGCAATAAAATATCGATTCAAATCGATTACAATTTAAGATTATCCATTGAAAGTGTATAAGGGCTTTGTGCAAATGTATATATCTCCGATCCCTGAACATATATGTTCTTGATCAATACGGCGAACTCAATTGTCCGTCTGTACCTTTCCCACTAGCCCAAGTATTGCAACAAGTCAGATCGGACGGTGTCCAACTCGGAGCTAGCCTGAACCCAGCTGCGAGCTGTTGTTACGACACGTTAAACACATGTGGCAAGCTGAGCACTTTACATAGGGTCAGCCGTTGGCTTTCAATATAGAATAGTAACGTGCGCCAGTTTCGAGCTGGTTGAATAATGTGGCCTGACTGTTGACCGTTTATTTTATCATTGAAAAAATAAACAAACTAATCAATGTGCTAGGTTAGGTGGTTGGGTAGCAATAAAACAATAAAAAGGAAAAAAAATCCAACGCGGACCTCCACTTTCATACATTAGGATGTGCAAATGTACAAACATATGCGTGTGAAGCCAAACCAATGGCCACACAATTACAATATTGCATATACATACATGTAGAAATATGAATAAATGTGCGTGCACACTTATCCCCTAAAATTTTTCTTGCAAGCGCACCCGCTTTTAAGTACCCTCACCAACAATTATTAATAAAATCCTACAATTTCACACCTAAATGTGGCAAACCTTTTATATATTTCACAGCTTTCTAAAAGCGCAAGGGTAGTAAAGCGATAGAAGCAGTAGGCAAAATAGTTTTAATGAATTTTGAGTTTTATTTGTAAAGAAATTATAAAAGATAATTGGTCGCCGAACCCAGATTCGAACCATACCGTGGGTTCATAAATCTGAAAAACCAGTTCCTTAAACCAAACCCTGATTTTACATTTGTATTTTAAATGAACACTTCCCTCTTAAGTTGTATAGGTTATACTGTAGACCTTCACCAACTTACCCTCCCGCCGATTCTATTAATATTTTAAAAGGAAGCTATATAAAAAAATTTTAACAATTTAAATATGATCTAATATGTCTAGTTTTATAATATCCTAATTTTCTTTGCAGCTGGCCCATGCCTTTAAAAATATTTTTTGATATTTCTATTGTTTCGGATAAATGCCAGCTACCTTTTTTCCTTAACAAGAAAACTAGAAGTCTTTTTCAAATATAAATTCGATGAGTGTGATAATTGTACGTAACAGTGAAACAATCTGGACATTTCTCATTCGTCTTCATAATATAGTTATTTATTATACTTCTGCAAATACGTGAATGGGCAGCATTTTTTTTTTCAAAATAGGCCACAAACACATTATAGTGACTGTTTGTAATATTAAAAAGCAAACCACTTGAGTTTTTTGGATGGGGTACGTTTTCGCTGAAATTTTTGGCACATATTCGGTTTTCAGGCTGTTGCTTTTGGAGCATTTCTATCTTGAAAAGTGCATCATCGTTAAATTACTAATCAAATATGTTGTGTTTCATTATTAAATAGCCATCAAAGTATCTTCGAGATACCACTTCTCCGACAGTGACAAGCGTATCAATATCATGATTTTCTGCTTGTTGACTATTGCTGCTAGAGCTGTGATCACAGGTTATCAGTTTCATCGATAACAGACGTGCAGTTCAATACTGCTGATGGGTTTGTGTGTGCCCATTTTCATTAATACCAGGTGCTATTCTTCGTATCGCGCTCCAATTCAACATCGTTCTAAGATGTGGTTAGAAAGACAATAAACTTGACCTTAAAAATGTATAGTACCTAGGAGATCTATGATTTATATTTAAAAGCAATTGCTTTTCAAATGTATGCAATTACTTTTCCTTTTTTTGGAAGATCAATGCCGCGAATACTTTACTCTCTGCGATTGTATCTGTTGATATGACAATGGACTCTGAGCACAAACTTTCATATCTTAAAGCCCACTCCTCATTTTCCTTTGATGTGCCTACAAATGTATTTTTTATACTTGTTCAGGAAGTGAAACTATTATATTGGTTTTGTGAAATTTCCGTCATGCTGTCCGTATGAACGCAACATTTTTCGGCGCTATTGAAGATACAGACTTGAAAGTTGGATATATATTTGTAGTTATCTGCTTTAGACAAAAGGTTTTTGTGCCACGCCCACTGGGAGGCTGGCAAATCGATAACATGTCGATACACCTCAATTCGAGTAAAGGTGAATATTTTCCACAATATTAAAGTTCGAGTCACCAAGTTTGGTATGTATATTGTAGTTTTAAAGCTAGAGTCATTAAATTTTCAAGGTAGATGGCTGGTCACGTTCTTTGAAGATGTGAAAGATCTGAAGAGCTATATCACCCACAATTTTAGAGCCAGAGTCGCGAAGTTTTAAAGGTAGATGGCTGGACACTCATTTTAAAGCTTGGTAAGAAAATTTCCCGGCCACTCCCATTCCCGCCCCCACAAATCGCTAAAGTCTGTATCACCCAAAATTGTAAAGCTAGAGTCACCAAATTTTGCAGACAGTGTTTGGGTGAGCTCCTCTTAAGAGCGAACCGAAAAATTATGGCCACACTCAACCCCGCCCCTACGAAATATAAAAATTTAATTTTTCCAAAATATCAATAATAACAGCTATGTACTGTTAACGAGTATACTCAGTCGGTTACGTCCCACTGCAACGCTCTTACTTGTTTCTATTGTTTTTTTCTGAATCACTAAGATGTAAATTTTCTATGAACATTATTTGTTTCTAATTTTGAATTAAAAATATCGCTGATGAAAATTTTTCTTACATATTGATATCCCATCAGATTTTTCTACATAATTAACTGGACACTGCACAAGTACATATACGTATGTATGAATACATACATACATACAACAATGCAGCACACATACAAAACTGCAAAAGCGAGCGCACTGGTGCAGATAAAAACAAGTAAGGAGCTCTAGTCGGGAGCGCCCAACTAGCAAATTCCCTAAACTCTGTGTTCACATATGTACATTTTAACCCCCTGGCATTCATACACACATACACAAAAAAAAACACACACACACAGACAAATTCACGCCGCAGGCAGTGCTTTTTTCAGCCGCTGCGCTTGGCCCCCACAAAGGAAACTAAATTCATGAATAACTTTTAAACTAAGAGCATGATCTTGATGAAATTTTTACTACGTAATAAAAGTATTCAAATCTATGTACAAACCCAAGTCTGCAGTATTTGAATTGCGTTTTTTTTTTTCAAAATGGGGCAAGTGGGGTGAGGTATCCAAAATCCGAAATATTTCCAAAACGTTATGAAAGTATAGAAAAGCCTCTTTCAATATGCCATTGTACGCCATCGGATCGAAGAATCCGACAAAAATTTTCATTTGCAGTTGACATAATACGAAATGGCCTCCTACACCGTCATCTCTGCTATACAGCCGGTCCAAATGATGAGTTTCATTACGAAGTTCATAAAAATATTAGCCATCGCCGTCTTCCAAATTAAATTTGTTTTCGTCCGAGAAGACCGCTCGATACCACTATGCAGTCGAGGTCACATGTGTGCGATAAGGGGTGGCTTTTTCTTGAGTTTTAATCTTTCTATATGCATTCGAAATAACACAACGGAATTGCCTTGACACCACATTTTTGCTTTTTTTGACTTTTGCCAAAGTGTCATGAGAATTTGAGGTGTTTCTTAATATAAGTCGACTTTTCGCATTAGTAACAACACTGTGCGGCCTTTCATGTTTCCTTTTTTTTTGATAAGTAAAAGGTTGCGGCGTGTAAGGTGTGATTTGTCCTTTTCCGCTTCAGTTAGGACTTCATATTAGGTTTTTTTTAATTCAACAGTCAAAATTAACAAAATCAATATCAATCAACGATAAATATATGTCCACGTCCTATTCAGGTGGCGCAAAATTAGGACTGAAAATTGTTGCGGTTTTTGGCTATTAATTCTTTTGTTAATACTTAAAGCTTCAGCATTACAATCGATTAAAGTTGAATATTTGCCACAATATTAAAGTTAGAGTCACCAAATTTGGTATGTAGATTCCTGGTGACCTCTCCAAAAGATTGAGACCTTGCTATCCCGACCACGCCCACTAGAACACCCCCCAGACACCCCGCCTTAAAAAATCGGAAATGGCTATATTTTCCAAAATTTTAGAGCTAGAGTCACCAAATTTTGAAGATAGATTAGTGGTCAGCTCCTCTAAATAAGGGTACAAAAACCCACGTCCACCCCCGCCCTCTCCCGCCCCGCAAATCGGGAAAGCTATACCTCCGACAATTTTGGACCTAGAGGCACAAAATTTGGCAGAAAGTGTTTGTGTGACCTTCTCTTAATGTTGGCCACGCCCACCCCCGCCCCTACGAAATATAAAAATTGTATATTTTTTTTTCAAAATAATAATAGTTTCCGTGTACTGTGAACGAGTATTACGTAGTCGGTTACGTCCGACTGTAACGTTCTTACTTGTTTTAAAGATATGTTTCGCAAATTTCAGAAAATAGTCTGAAAATGTCATGCCAAATGCACTTACCATCCTTTATCAAGAAGTATTGCGAGAAAGACAGATGTCGGTGTCGATAAAAAGTTCCGTTGACGTTTTTTTTTCAGAAGATTTGGCTCTTTTAATCGAGATGCTAGCGTTTCGGCATGTCCTTGGTAAGGTTCAAGTCCCTTACCAAATCATTTAATTCCTCCTGTGAAAAGAGCTTGGCACGTTTATCTTCTCCTCAAAAGTCAGAACCTGTAGTTGTAGTTTCTTGTAATGAAGACGATTTCTATTGTGTTTGCAGTTGTATAACTGAATTCCCAGGAAGCTGAAAGCCACGAGGAGATAATTGCGGATAAATACTTTTCATTTTCTTCCCAATACCAATTTTTGCAAATACGCAGAAGTAACAGTCAGAATCATGAGAATTGGTATTTTCCCATATTATAATACATGAAAAACATAAAAAAAAATACCTAAGACGAAAGAAAATTGTTAAATTGTTTTTTAGTTCGTGTGTACCGTACGCAGATCAAGTTTATTTCAAATCATCGATAACTCATCTCGTTTTCTTATTATCGTTAATTATCGTTTTTTTCCTGTGTTTTTTGAAGTTATCTTAAAAACCATAAGAGCTAGAGCAGTTAAACTTAGTTTAAACTGTTCGCGTGAAGCATACGCAAGAATATTTTGGATTTTGGGTACCTCCCTCTATTCCCCCCATATATGCAAAAATGTGAAAAATGCGCAATTCAAATGGTTTGTACATAGATTTCAATACCCTTATTAAGCCCTGAAAGTTCCACTAAAATCATACTCTTAGTTTAGAAGTAATACCCTAATTTAGTTTCCATAGCGTTTACATATGTGTTTTTTTTTTTTTTTGGTTCATTTATTGTCGCTAAATATAATAACCTAGCTTATGTATAAATTTACAACTAGTATGGGGCTTGATGGGGCATATAGGACGGACTTCCGCGGTACGACCGTGAAGTATTGCTTCGCGGAAGCTATCGCCGATCCTACTCCATCTGTCCTCTCCGCTCTCTTTCCACTCTGCGCAGTTCAGTCATGACGACTGCCGCAAAGTCGCTGCATGCCTGCCAGTTGGTGCTGCTCTCAAGCATAAGTGGCACGAGGTTTTCCACCGAAATTTCGCTGTTCATGGTTTCCTCCAAACGCTGGCGTTGCACTGTGAAACGCGCACAGTAGACCGTGATATGCTCGGCATCCTCGACGAATTCATTGGCGCACCATGTTCATGTGGCGGCTGCTTCGTGACCGAAGCGGTGTAGGTAGCTGCGGAAGCAGCCGTGTCCACTTAGGATTTGGGTGAGGTAGAAGTTTACCTAGCCATGCATCCTGCTAGTCCACGCCTCAATGTTTGGGATGAGGCGGTGTGTCCATCGCCCTTTGGTGGAAGAATCCCAGCGCCTCTGCCATGTCTCCACAGTGCGTCGTTTGGCCTCGGTGCGCACTGTCTTTTTCCGAGCCGTTGTGTAATCTCGGCCATGTGTCTCTTGGAACACGACTGCATTCTCTGTGGCCAGCTCGGCGAGTGGGGCCACGCCGGCTATTACCAGAGCTGCTTCGTCGGATATGGTTCTGAAGCCGCTGCAGATCCTGATCGCACCTAGGCGATGCGTCGCTACCAGCCCGCGGCTGTAGCTTGGAGTTTGGGCGGCGGGCAGCCATATCGGTGCTGCGTAGAGCATAGTTGCTCTGGTGACGCTGGTAAGCAGGATTTTTTTGCACTGTTTCGGTCCCCGTGTATTTGGCATTATTCGCGACAGGGCTCGATTTGTGTTTGCGGCTTTTTCACTGGCATACGCCAGGTGTTCTCGAAAACTGAGTCTGGTGTCCAGCATAACTCCCAGCTACTTAATGGCCCTCTTGGAGAGGATCATGGTGTTGCCTACTGTGATGGTGGCTGTCTCAAGAGACTTCCGGCTGCTGATCAGTACGGCTTCGGTTTTTTGGGGAGCTAGCTCAAGTCCAACGGAAGAGAGCCACTGCTCGATCTTCGCGATGGCTTGATTGCACCAATGGAGCTCCTTGGCCACAACCACAACTGCCACGTCATCCGCGAAGCCTACTACCTGGATACCGTCAGGCAGGACTAGTCGGAAGATGCCGTCGTACATGGCGTTCCACAATATGGGGCCCAGCACTGAGTTTGAGGTACGCCAGACAGTATTCTTTGGAGCCGCCCTTCCATCTGGTTGCAGCGATTGCACTCGTGGCTATGTCCGTAACTTTTTTAATAGCATCCAGTGTGGATCTTGCTTTAAGGAAGCCGTACTGCATTGGGGATAAGTCACCAGCCGCAGTTAGAGCTCTTTCGAGACGGGCACTGATGAGGGACTCTAGCACCTTGCCAGCCGAATCGATCAGGCAGATTGGTCGATAGAATGACGGCTCGTCAGGAGGTTTGCCGGGCTTCCTTATCAACACTAGGCGCTGGTCTTTCCATCGGTTTGGGAAGACACCTTCGCGGAAACCTTTATTGTAGAGTTCCGCGAATACTTCCGGGTGGAGCGCTAGTGCGAGTCTCAGTGCTCGGTTCGGGATACCGTCAGGCCCTGACGATTTATTCAGCTTCAACCTCCTAGCAGCGTTCATAATTTCGTCATATGTGACTTCCTCTATCGGCGCTGCTATAGTCTCAGCTAGCAACGCGCGGCTGACTCTGTCGGTTCTGCTGGGGAACAGGTGCTCAACAATGGCTCTCAGTGTTGCGGGATCTTCTGGATGTGCGCTTTGCGCTTGCTTTCCTTTATAGCTCGCTTCAGTTCCCTTCTACTTGCAAAAAAATTGCTTGTCGTCTCGTATGCTTGGACGTTTCGCGGGATCGCTGATAGCGGCGTCTTGCTCTTGTGCATTCCTGCCGAGCCACTGCGATTTGCTCGTTCCACCAACATACCGGGGTGTGGTGGCGTTGGTAGCTTCCGGTTCTGCCCATGCTGGCGTCGCATGCGCTTTCAAGCTGCAACATTACGTCCTCAGCCATGCGCTCCGAGCTTCCTCCAGAATTTGTAATCGCTAGGTGAGCTGCAAACATCTGTGTGTTTAAAGTTCACTCACGATTTCTCTTCCACTGGTGTACAGAGCGCTGACGATTTACCACGCTCTCGCCGACAGAGCACTTGATGGCTGCGTGGTCACTTGCATTATATGCGTCATCGAAACTCCAGCGTGACGAGCCGTACAGAGAGCTGCTGACGAAAGTCAAGTTCCCTACTGAGCCCACTCTATATCGAGCAGCGTGAATGCCTCCAGCAGGGCTCCCCCCCTTGCATTGGTATACGAGCTGCCCCAATCTACCGCCCACGCGTTGAAGTCGCCAGCGATGACAATCGGGTAGCGGCCTCTGGCGTCTGTCACTAATAAGTCGAGCCTGTTGGTGAACTCAGAGAGCTGCAGGCTGGGAGGCAGGTATACGGAGTAGACCCATATGTCGCGTACCTTAGCCCGCACAAAACTGTCGGCCTGGTAGACAGGTAACCTGCAGAAGGGTAGCATGGTGTTGCCACATGACCACATGGCTGCTCTACTCGATCTGTCTGCAGCTCAGTTGGGGCCTGTACCTATCCTATAGGGCTCGCTCAGTATAGCGAGGTCCATATTCTGCTCTCTCTGATATTGAAGTCGGTTTTCCTCTGTGATTGAGCGTACTCCTGCGCAGTCGCCCAACACCAGCTCTATTTCGTCTTTGAGCATATGGGTGCATTCTAGACCTACTCCTCTTAGTTCTAGCAACAGCTCACCCTTCGCTGTTCGACGAGTTTTAGTTACGTTCTCTCTGACCTCGTTAAGTTTTCCATCTTGCCTTCACTTGACCATAGATAGCACCTCACTGTAGGACATCTCCCCGTTTGCGCTTATAACCAGCGCATCGGCCCGTGCCCTAGCTGCTGGTGCTGCCCTCAATGGCTTGGAAGGCTTCTTGGGCTGGACTTTGGTCCACTGTGCTGCTCGTGATGCTGCCACGGTTTACTCCGTGGGGCCTGCTACGGCGCGCTTATCCACCTTGTTCTTCTTTTTCGGAGTAATGACGCTGGCTGTCTTCTCTAACAACTTTGGCTCATGGCTTGCAGCTCTGGGCGTCGTCTGCGTGTGTATTAAAAAAGCTGTTATACTTTTTTAAAAATATTTACCTGGTGTGCAGATATTTCGTTTGCCCAGAAGTATGCAATGCTTCCTGACAAGCTATCTCCAGGTGGTTTTGTTGCGGATCGTTGTCTTCGCTAGTTTTTTTTGCAGCTGGTGCGGATCAGCTGGTTGTGAACCTCGGTAACCAACACTACTAACAGCGGTTAGAGTGAATGCAACCAGTTGGACAGTTTACATCGCGAGACGACTGCTATTACTTTCCTATTTTGAGTAGGAAAACAACAGAGCAGAAACGTGAACAAACAGGCAAAACAAAAACACGCGGGGAGCACTCCAACTGGACGCTTCCACTCCCCTCTCTTGGATGCCGAAGCTGGGGATGCTACGCCTAGGAATCGCCGCAGTAATTGCACAACAAGTACCACGTTGCGATCTAACCACAGGGCATGCGTACCTCTTTGCACTCCGTATTAATCACCTCTACTTCTTTTCTCAGGGAAATTCTCTGGATTTTTGGCAGTTCGCACGGGACAGTTTAAAAACGCGTCCGCCTTGTGTAAACTTTCTCCACTCTCTCACATGTACGTATCGTTTACATATGTGTGTGTGTATGTGTGTATGAATGGAAGCGGACTGAAATGTATAAAAAACACAGGGTTCAGGGTATTTCCCCGTCGGACGTTCCCGACTGGACCCTTCTTACTTATTTTAATATTAATTGGTTTTGTATGTAATGTGGTACTTTCGGTGAATATTATTTTGAGTTGGTATTGGTTAGGTAAATATGTTGCAGAACGAAATGTGTAAATGTGTAGCAGAACGAATCGGGGTTGTACGGGCACGAATACTTGCGCACAATGTTACTTAAATTATACGTTATATTTTCGTTTTAGCTCACATTTCGATCATTGCCAAAACTAGACTGTCCACCGTTAATTCTGGTAGGCAGCTTTATACTAGGTCTTCCGGTTGAAAGCACGGTCAGCCAACTTTCCAAGGTAATACTCCCTGTTTAGCGCTCAATAAGTGCACCGGTGTCAAACATTCGGCCTGAACGGCCTGTTTGATTGATGATTTTTATGAGCGAATTTAAATACGTGACAAAAAATTTTAAACTCAATAAATTGTGAAAAATACCTCACAAAAATTCATCATTTTCTTAATTCAAAAATATATAGTTGCAAAACCAATGATACCCGAACCCGAACGCACATACACAAAAATACTCACTCGCAGACAAATTCAGGCAGTGCGTTTCACAGCCGCTGCTGGCCCCCATTATGGAAACTAAATTCGTGAATAACTTTTTAACTAAGAGCATGATCTTCCTGAAATTTGTACTACGTAATAGGCGTATTGAAATCTACATAGGTACAAACCAATGTCCATGTCTGTAGTATTTAAATTAGCTTAATATGGGGCGAGTGGGAGGAGGTATCCGAAAAAAAATCCGAAATATTCTTAAGCTGCGTATGCTTCACGCGAAAATGTCGGACCAGATTTGGTGGCTCTAGGTCTTATAGTCTAGGAGATAAGAAAGCTACCTGCTAAGAAAACTAAAAAAAAACAAGTCTTTAATTCGGTATCCCTGAAATGGTGCAAAATATCGGCAAAAAATGGTAAACTTGTATTGCATATTTTATTATAGAATCTATAGTCGTTGAAGGTGTGAAAAAAGGTATATTGGTTTTGTGCAAATGTATGTAGCAGGTAGAAGGGGGCATATCCGATGCAATTAGATATATATATTCTTGGTCAGAATCAGTATTCGAGTCAATCCAGCCATGTCCGTTTATCTGTCCATCCGTCTGCATGTACGCGTCGAATTAAAAAATTACGAGAGCTAGAAAGCTGATTGACGCAGATTTAATTTATTTCAAATTATCGATAACTTGTCTCGTTTCCTTTTAATCGATAATTAGCCGGTTTTTTAAGCATAACCCATAGCTCATAACAATAAAAGCTAGACTCACCAAATTTGGTTCAGTAAGTCATGCGCAGATTAAAAATATGTTGGATACTCGCTCCATATATGAAAATAAATAGAATTATCTTGTAAAGCGCTAAAAATTTGATTAGGATCATGCTTTTAGTTTAGAAGTTATTTATGAATTCAGATTCAATAGCACTTTATAGTACATAGCGGTCCTGACTAGAGCCACTGATTTATTTACTTTAGAATGCTTTGTTAATCGAAGGTTCAGTTCTCGAAAGATTTCTGAGCACCTGTTGGTTGTTACTATCAAATACAAATAGATAATGGAATCGAGTTACGAGTCTTCGTGTTTTAGCGTGAATTGCCAAGATTTACCTTATCTGGTAATAACCAGATAATTATCAGGGGTTCACACTGAGTGTTTGATTAGCTCGTTTTCTGCATAGATAACCTAACCTGAAAATTTATGGCATATGATGGGTGTTTGCATGTTCTTTGTTGAAAATAATAACGTTGTTTATTTTAACGTCTTTTTTATTTCTGTGTGGGGGGGGGGGGGGATATCCAAAATGCCAAATTTAGAGAAGGAAAGTGGCTTCGGTCTGCTTCTATCAAACGTTATTCATACGTAAACAAGCACAAACATGTACACATACACACATCCACACAAACAGTTGCTGCAATCTGTACATTAAGCCCAGCGGCTGTGTCTCTTCTTCACTCAGCCTCACGCTAAAGTATATGCAAATTTTCGAATAATTTCGTTTATTGTCCGAAATTAGATTTCAGAGCTTAAATGTGGCATCCAAGGGTATACAGAAACCAAAACGGAAGGCTACACCTAGAATAATTGGTGTTTGTTTATTAAAAATGGTGTAGTGATTGAAGAAAACAAAGCAAAGGAAGGAATCGGTAAGAAGCATCTCCGACTCTATAAAGGGCTTATATTATTGATCAGCACATAAACTTTTCGTCTATGGATTCTGCTATACTATATTAATACATTATGTTTTTATGTCTGGGCCCGATTTATTAGTATCGATAAAAATCAATTTTAAGATTTGGCTTTCCTAGCACATCTCAGATTCTATAAGAGCTTGAGCTTTTATAAATTTAATATGTTATGGAGATCAGGAATATATCAATATCAATATTAGATCAAATTAAATATTTTTGTAAAGGTAAGGAAGATAAAAATTTCTTGCAATATATTTATGATACATAAATATATTTTATAAACTACTTTAATGCCACTTTCTCATTATGAGGATGTTAGAAGATATCTGCTTTATTTTTCCACCGACTCGGTTTTGAATTGCGCTTATTCTGCGCGCACTTCACGATAAACTTATTCTTTCTCTTCTCTGCCTACATTGATATCGGTTCGTCATCGATATGAGTGTTACACAATGTAGGCTTACAATACTAGGCTATCGTATGTTACTTTAACTTTATTCTTATTCTTCTCTTCCTATATTGATATCGTTTCGTCATCGATATTAGTGTTATTCATTTGCAGACTATCTAATTTATTTTGTGTTATTCGAGGTGCTACATCCTTGCTTAGTACTACAACCATACACCAACCTTACAGCTCCGCCTTTCTGACTTGTTCAGCTGATCTTAGCCGATATATTTCTTATTGATCCTCATCTTTTATTTTCTTTACTTTTAGCTACATATTCTCTTTGTTCATCATTTCGTTGATTAAAACTTTGACTACCTTCATTCTTATTTCTTTACATTGATATTTTCATTGTTTACTTTTAAACATACTTCATGTCATTCTCTTCTAGGTTTAATTGATCAACGATTATTCAAATGTTGCTCTTTTCCTTTAAACAATGGCATTATGTTGTGAATCGCCCAAATTCCTTCATAAGGTTTTTGTGAATGCTGAATGTTTTCAACAGTATGTCAATAAAGTGTTTTTACTAGAAAAAAAAACACTTTTTTAGTTATTTTGCAACTAAATGTACTTAAAGTTGAGTATTTTCTTACAGACTATTTTTTTTCTGATTCTTCATTTTTCTAAGAACTAAACCTCATTCAAGGAATTTAAATACCTTGCTTCAAACATTTTAAAGAAATAAAAAACTAAAAACATTCAAATTTTATGCTGTCAAGAAAGTGTTTTTACACGATACTTTAATACTAAATAACATTATATAATAGTGGAATATTTTGCATTTAGTATTTTGTATGGCTGCCCTTGGCATCACATACGGCCTGCATACGCCGTTTCATGGAAATTATCAGGTTTTGTATAAAAGTTCCTGGAATTTTATGCCATTCTTCCAGTACGGCAGCTTTCAAATCAGTTTTTGATTTTGATTAGGTCCACACATTCTCAATTGGATTTATATCAGGACTTTGTGGTGGAGTGTCCAATACCTTTCCACAGTTGTACAGCAGCCACACCTTTACCATATGAGCTTTATGCTTCGGGTCATTGTCCTGATAAAATTTGAAAATCGGTTTATTGCCATCATAAAATCCGAATTCCCGTGCACTGCTGACGAGATTTGTTTGTAAAATTCTCAGATATTGTCCAGCATCCATTGTATTTTCAATAAAGGTCAGTTCTCCGACACCTTTGCTCGAAATGCAGCCCCATACCATCACTGAAAGTTTTCCGAACTTTATTGTTGGAATTATGTTGCGGTTTTCCAAGGCTGTTAATGGCTTTCTCCAGACTCTGGATGGCCCATCATTGTAGTACAACATCATTTTGCTTTCGTCGCAGAATATGACGTCATTCCAGAACTCAACCTGCATATTTACGTGAGTTTGGGCGAAAGATAACCGTTTTAAAACATTGGCCGACGAAAGCAGAGGTTTCTTTCTTGCGATTCGTGATGTGTAGTCATTGCTATTAAGCATTTTTCTAATCGTTTCATGTGAAACGTCTACACCACTCTCTTCTTTGAGCTCCTGAGCGATATCCCTGAGGGAAATTTTCCGGGTTTTTCCTAATTTTTCGAAGAATTTTTCGTTCATTTCGATCCGAAATTTTGCAAGGACGACCATTTAACCGCCTTGCCTATAGTCTACCTTCCTTATTGGCTTTCTTTAATATATTGTAGGCAGTTGGTTTTGATAAACTAAACATATCAGCTAATTCTGAGACTTGATGTCCGATCTGATAGTTATAGTATACCAGCTGAGCGACTTCAAATGTGGTTCTTTTTCCTGGCATTTTATTTTTCACATAAATTAACCCAATCGTAACAAATTGCAACAGAAAATGACTAGAAAAGTCGAAGACAACAGAGAAGACAAAACATATGCGCTCAAATCTAACGGGATCGTCCAAAAGCGTAGTGCACGCCAATTTACCGTAGTTGTAAAAACACTTTCTTGACAGCATAAAATTTGAATGTTTTTAGTTTTTTATTTCTTTAAAATGTTTGAAGCAAGGTATTTAAATTCCTTGAATGTGGTTTAGTTCTTAGAAAAATGAAGAAGCAGAAAAGAATAAGTCTGTAAGAAAATACTCAACTTTAAGTACATTTGCTTGCAAAATAAATAAAAAAAAAGGTTTTTTTTTTTACTAGTAAAAACACTTTATTGACATACTGTATTTGATGCAGTACCTATCGTTGTCTAAAACATTTGTTATTTTCTAGGCACTTTTCAGCTTTGGAATTAGTTTGCTTAAAACTCCTAATATTAAATCAAAATTTTTTATCATAATATAATCTTCCTGTTTATATATGTTCGCTTTGATGTTTTGTATCCGTATAAGCCTTGTTATAATTCGGTATCTGTCTTTGTACCTGTTCGGCTCTGCGTCATGTTTCCCCTATATATCTTTCGTTACATTTTTGTTCTACCTCTATTACATTTTCTTTTAAACTGTAAATTTTCTTTCCTCTTTGTTTAACCCCGAACAACATTATGCTTTGGCGTTGATCGTATTATTCATGGCTTACTCTACCTCAGCTAGTACTTTGGACCAAGGTTAATTTTTTCCTAATATCTAATAATTTACTAATTTACATCATTGGCCTAAGTCTCTAGTAATTCTCTCTACTTCTCCGTTTGCTTGCGGAGATCCGGTCGCTATTTTGATGTGATTGACATTATTTGATTGTACAAATCTCTCAAAATCTTCCGACGTAAAACATGTTCCTCTATCTCAAACAATACCTTTTGGTCTACTATATGATCGGAAATATTCATCTATTACTAAAATTTGATTCTTTGTTTTGTCTTTGTTGTTAATTGGATCATAGACCATAGTGGTCTGTAAGTATTACTTGGAAAAGGGACGTTGCCTTTTGGTATAACATGTAAAAGACCTTTTTGTTTGCCGCTTTTTGTTGAAAAGGCAATACATTTAAGACAGTTTTGTATGTGTTCTTCTACTTTCTTTCTGATACCCGGAAACCAATAACTTTTACTTATTACTTCCGTAACTATGCCTGTCCCCACGTAACCCAATTCGTTATGATATTTAAAAAGAATATGTTCTTCCATTGATTCGGGAACGTATAACACCAAATTGTCTTTAATTTTTTTATAAACCACACCATTTTGCATTTCATACAATTCATGTTCTCCTGTGCTAGGGTAATTCTTTTATTTTGCTGATTTTCTCATCCTTGTTTTGACATATAACCAGATTGTCTTCAAATGAATCGTCTTTTATTAATAGAATACTATTACATCTGATAAGTACGTTAACGTGCTGCATTCTTTTACCCGTCCTATGTTCTAATATATAATCATAGTTTTGAAGCTGCAACGCCCATCTAGCTATTCTCGGATTTAAATACTTTTTATTAAGTGTCAATGTAAGTGAGTTGCAGTTTTTGACAATTTTGAAGACAATGCCTTGTAAATGTACCCGAAACCGTCTTAAGGCATAAACGATTCGGTCTCGAAGTGAAACTAGTATATTGGTTTGTGCAATGTCCGTCCGTTTGTCCGTACGAACGCAATATTTTCCGGCGCTATTGAAGATAGAGACTTAAAACTTGGAATATATACTTGTAGTTATCTGCTTCAGACACAGTGTTAAGATTTTTGTGCCTCGCCCACTGGGAGGCTGGCAAATCGATAACATGTCGATACACCTCAAATCTCAAATCGATGAAAGTTAAATATTTCCCACAATATTAAAATTAGAGTGACCAAATTTGGCATGTAGGTTGCTGGTGATCTCGTCCAAAAAATGCGGCCTGGATTTCCCTAAAAAATCGGAAATGGTAATATGGTAATAACAGTATTAGAGATAGAGTCACCAAATTTGGAATATATATTACTGCTAAGGTCCCCCAAACATCACAGAAACCATTTTCCGGCCACGCCCCCTTCCGCCTCCGTAATCGCTAAAATCGATATATTTGCAAGCTCAAAACGGTAGCATGTGTATAATTTACGCAATTTGAAAGCTAGAGACACCAAACTTGGTATGTAGATTGCTGGTAACCTCTCCAAATTGAGATTGAGACCTTGATATACCGCCCACGCCCACTAGAACGCCCCCCAGTCACCCGCCTTAAAAAATCGGAAATGGCTATATCTTCCAAAGTTTTAAAGCTAGAGTCACCAAATTTGTCACCCCGCCCTCTCCCGCCCCCGCAAAGTGCGAAAGCCTATACCTCCCACAATTTTGGAGCCAGAGTCACCAAATTTTAAAGGTAGATGGCTGGTAACCCCCTTTAAAGTTTCGTAAAAAAATTACCGGCCACGCCCACTCTCTCCTACTCCCGTCCCCGCAAATCGCGAAAAGCTATATCTCCCACAATTTTGGAGCTAGAGTCACAAAATTTGGCAGACAGTGTTTGGATGACCTTCTCTTAAAATCGAGCCGAAATATGTTGGCCACACTCACCCCTGCCCCTACGAAATATTAAGTCTATATTTTTCCAAAATAACAATAATAACTTCCATGTACTGTGAAGGAGTATTACGCAGTCGTTTACGTCCGACTGCAACGTTTTTACTTGTTTTTTTTTTTTATTTATTTATTTTTTTTTGATAAGTAGAAAACTTGGTAATACTTACTGTTGCTCCTTCTTTGTGATAATATCGTTCCAAATCTTGAAATCTTGCAATGAAGTTCTGTTTCGTCCTTTGGGCCTTATAACGCTAGAATATGTGCCTCGAGTAACTCCTCCTTTAGTATGTTAAACGCTATCAATTGTTCAGAGCCGAAACTAAATTACTTATCCTTCCTTGATATGTCATAGAAGGTTCTGCAATTATTGAAAAGTCATTAATAAATCAACGAAAATATGTGCACATGTCCAAATCCCTTTGTACCTCCTGTACTTTTCTTGGTACTGGAAAATTTCTTATTGCTTTTATTTCGTCTTTGTCTGCTTTAATACCCTCTCTTGAAATTATATACCGGAGATATTCCACTCTCCATTGAAGAAAACTGAATTTTTCGTAGTGCAAGTTTTAAGCGATTAGTCGATAATAAACTTGATTTAAGACTCGATAAATGCAGTTTTCTTAAATTTCACTAGGTAACAAAGTCCAACTCTCTGCTTGCCATTTTGGTCAAACCAACTTTTTCTGATACATATGGAGCCGCACTTTAAAAATTGTTCTATGGTGAGATTTTTGTTTTGAAAATTTTTCAGAATATGGTATTTTTTTCAGAGGTAAGTTTGTATTATTGATCATTACTCGAGAATGTCGTAACCGAGTGTGTGAGAGCTAATGAATATATCTATTAATCAGTCATACACTTTTTTAAATTTAAATCATTGGTTTTGCAACTATACATTTTTGAATTAAGGAAATTATTATTTCTTGTGCGATATATTTCACGATTTTTTGATTTAAAAATTCGGGGAAAAGCCAAAAAGAAATATATATTTTATTCATTATTTGTATTTATTTTTGCAACAATTTGTAACGTTAATGTCTCATTAATGCCGCCTCGAATTAATTTGTTGGCTGTTTGACTTTATAATCAAGAAAATATATTAATGGATCATCAATTAAGATCTTATTCATTAAATTAATGCAGATACGACCAATTTATATGCTGTTATAATCACAGCAGGAACAATTTTCGATGCTATTGACCGAGACAAGGCGCCCAATCTATAGATAAATGGTCGTATAACAATCAGAAGTAATATCTATATCTTTGTTTCTTAAGCAATTACATGTTATTTGAATTTTCAAGTATATTTAAAATGGTTCAAGTACCCTGTCTTTCTGCAAACGGTATTAACATCAGATTCTCGTATGAGACCCTACACATAATGGCCCATCATGTTCCGAGTTCACACCAAATAACGCCGTGCCATAAATTTTAATTGTTGGTGAAACTGTTGTTATTGGCTGGGTAGATACCACATATGTAGCAGAACGATTTGGGGTTGTACCGGCACGAATATTTGCGCACAATATTACTCATTTTATACAGTATATTTTCGTTTTAGCTCGTATTTCGATGAGTGTCAGAACTAGACTGAGCACCCGTAATTCTGGTTGGTAGATTTATACTGATACTCCAAATTCGACAGAATGCGTTATCGTGTCGTTATTACCTGCAGTCAACATTAAATTCCTTGTTGTTTGTATGGCCCAAATGCTCTCAGATAGGACTTTCGGTTGAAAACATGGTCAGTTAACCTTCCCAGGTAATACTCACTGTTAAGCGCTCAATACATGTACTGGTGCACTAATGTGCAGACCGATATCTGCAACAGGTAGTTTTCCATTACATCAGGTACTAGTAGTAGAAGTAGTTAGAAAGAGGCTAATTCTCCGGTCACCGGCTGATACTAATAGACGGGAGACTATCGCTTGATTAAATTAGGCCATCTACATGCAAGCATCATCGGCGAAAAGAAGAAAAACAAAACCACTGTCATCTGTTCGCGAAAACACTCAGTAACGCCAAACATTCCGCAGTTTGCGCACATGACCGCATGTGGACGGCCTGTTTGACCCATGAATTATATGAGCGATTTAAAAAAAGCGAAGTAAAGCAGCTTTGCTGAAATAATAATAACAAAATATACTTTTTTTTCGACTTTTCCCCGAATTTTAAATTAGACAAGTCAAGAAGGACAAGACAAGAAGGCTCCCCATTTTCAATTATTTCAGGGTATAGAAAATCGTGAAATATACCGCACAAGAAATTATAATATTTATTTTTTTCAAAAATGTATAATTGCAAAACCAATTATTTAAATTTAAAAGTGTGTATGACTGATTAATAAATATATTCATAAGCTCTTAGTAACCGTAAGGCTTTTCAATCTCGGTTATTACATTTTCGATGCAAGCTCACAAAAAACCACTAAAAAATACCATATTTTCCAAATTTTTTAAAAAAGTCTTACCATAGAACATTTTTTAAAGTGTTTTTTTCGTCATATGTCATCCCTTACGTATCGGAGAAACGATGTTTGGTAAACTATACAATTTGGCTGTTACCTAGTGTTATTATCGACTAATCATTTAAAAACTTCTACTTTTTCTTCTACGCATAAGGGGGTGAGTTTATTACGTTATATTGGTTTTTACAAACATCTTTTCTGCGAGCTCAAACATTCTATTTTGTTTAAACGGATTATTTGTATCTAACTGTAGTTGCTGTGCTTTGTGTATTCTGTTCGTATGTCCTCTTTTAACTTGTGTGCAGCTGAATGTATTACTTCAAAAGGTGTTCTACCCAAAAACCGAGTGGTATGACCGGATGTATTTGATTGTGGTCTGTAGGATAATGTCGACGGTGTCCTTGATGACTCATTGCATTGACAAACATCTGCCCATGTCCGCTAAAGTACTGTGAAAACGCTCTACCTGACCAATTGACGTGCTATGTAAGGGTGGTGAGTTAACTATCTCGGTATCGTAGAAGTTTTTTAGCATAGACATTATAGTTTCAGAACAGAAAGCTGCTTCGACGTCGCAGTAAATAGTCTTGGTCTTAGGAAAAGCGTGTTTTATCTGCAAAAGTAGCCCCTTTATGTCCGAGATGGTACGTGAGGCTATGGATTGTACCATTGCAAATTTTGAAAACTTATCGAGGGCAGTGAGGAATTATTTCCCACTGTCGAATAGTGCCAATGATGGTGCCGTGTCTTTTCGCCATACAGAACAAAGGTTCGCTTTAACGGGAAACTTGCCTCTTTCAGTACTATCTGGCTTCTAAAACAATTCAACGGTTTCTCAGTGGTCTCAATTGTGTAAGTCGAGTCCCTATCTTTCAAAGTTCTAGAACTCATTGTGCTTCTATACCAGAGGCCAATGCGTCTGTGGTTAAGTCAAACGGCTTTTTAAAGACCCTTTTAATATATCCGACAATGGTTTAGCTTTTAAAGCAAAGTCTTTTATGAAGCACCTATAGTAACTAGCGAGTCTTAGAAAGGATCTTACTGGGAAAAGGTTAGATGGTTGACCAAATTTCTGAGTCGCGTTTACTTTTTCGGGGCCAGTTTTAGTGCCGTCGTTGGACACAATGGAGCCTTAGTATTCTACACTTTTCTTGAAAAAGCCCGACTTTTCCTGGGAGACCCTCATGTTAGCTTCCTGGAGGCTTTTTAAAATTTTACCAATGTCCCTAACTTGGTCCGACTCATTTTTCGAAAAAATTTTGACATCATCGACATAGACGTAACAAGTGTAGCCGATGTGTTCACGGAAAACTTTGTCAATTGTTCTCTGGAAAGTACTTCCCGCATTCTTTAAGCCGAACGGCAGTCGACAGAACTCGTATTTCCCGTTCACGGAGAAAGATGTCTTTTCACGGTTTTGCTCCGCAGGGGTAATTTGATGGTAGCCCGATTTCAAGTCTAAGGGCGTGCAATATTGAGCTTTTCCTAGATTCGATAGAATCATAGTGATGCTTGGCATCGGATACTTATCCTCAATGGTATTCTGATTCAGTTTTCGGAAATCTATTACCAGACATTTTTTACCTGCGCCTGAATCATCTGCGCCTTTTTTGCTAACTACTAGGATTGTTGTATGGTGACCTGGTTGGGCGAATGATACTGTTTTTCAACAATTTTTTTACCTCTTTTTTGACGAAATCCGCCGTGCTCATGGGAAACGGATATAACTTTCATTGTCCTCAGGCCGTATCGTTTCGACGACCGACGTACAAAATTGCAACAGTCCGTTTGGGTCTGCAAATACCTTAATACGGGCTTTCATCATTTGTAAAAACTCGTCCCTCACAACTGGAGAAAACTCTATTTCTTAAATTTTTGTAAAACTAAGGTTAAGTCCGATTATACCATCGAAAGTCGAAAGACTTGAGCTTTTAACCCCGAAAATGGTATGTAAGCATACACTTACGAGAGATGTTGTCTACACCGTGGATTGATTCAACGTCGAATGGAGCTTCGACAGGGAGTATGTTCTTCAACTCCTTTATGGGCTTGATATAATTCTTCGATGCCCCAGTGTCTATTAGAAATTTAAATGTGAGCCCTGCTACATTCCGTTTAATGAACGGGAGCAGGGAGACTCTAAATATAATATGGTAATAACAGTTTTAGAGATAGAGTCACCAAATTTGGAATATATATTACTGCTAAGGTCCCCCAAACATCACAGAAACCATTTTCCGGCCACGCCCCCTTCCGCCTCCGTAATCGCTAAAATCGATATATTTGCAAGCTCAAAACGGTAGCATGTGTATAATTTACGCAATTTGAAAGCTAGAGACACCAAACTTGGTATGTAGATTGCTGGTAACCTCTCCAAATTGAGATTGAGACCTTGATATACCGCCCACGCCCACTAGAACGCCCCCCAGTCACCCGCCTTAAAAAATCGGAAATGGCTATATCTTCCAAAGTTTTAAAGCTAGAGTCACCAAATTTGTCACCCCGCCCTCTCCCGCCCCCGCAAAGTGCGAAAGCCTATACCTCCCACAATTTTGGAGCCAGAGTCACCAAATTTTAAAGGTAGATGGCTGGTAACCCCCTTTAAAGTTTCGTAAAAAAATTACCGGCCACGCCCACTCTCTCCTACTCCCGTCCCCGCAAATCGCGAAAAGCTATATCTCCCACAATTTTGGAGCTAGAGTCACAAAATTTGGCAGACAGTGTTTGGATGACCTTCTCTTAAAATCGAGCCGAAATATGTTGGCCACACTCACTCCTGCCCCTACGAAATATTAAGTCTATATTTTTCCAAAATAACAATAATAACTTCCATGTACTGTGAAGGAGTATTACGCAGTCGTTTACGTCCGACTGCAACGTTTTTACTTGTTTTTTTTTTTTTATTTATTTATTTTTTTTTGATAAGTAGAAAACTTGGTAATACTTACTGTTGCTCCTTCTTTGTGATAATATCGTTCCAAATCTTGAAATCTTGCAATGAAGTTCTGTTTCGTCCTTTGGGCCTTATAACGCTAGAATATGTGCCTCGAGTAACTCCTCCTTTAGTATGTTAAACGCTATCAATTGTTCAGAGCCGAAACTAAATTACTTATCCTTCCTTGATATGTCATAGAAGGTTCTGCAATTATTGAAAAGTCATTAATAAATCAACGAAAATATGTGCACATGTCCAAATCCTTTTGTACCTCCTGTACTTTTCTTGGTACTGGAAAATTTCTTATTGCTTTTATTTCGTCTTTGTCTGCTTTAATACCCTCTCTTGAAATTATATACCGGAGATATTCCACTCTCCATTGAAGAAAACTGAATTTTTCGTAGTGCAAGTTTTAAGCGATTAGTCGATAATAAACTTGATTTAAGACTCGATAAATGCAGTTTTCTTAAATTTCACTAGGTAACAAAGTCCAACTCTCTGCTTGCCATTTTGGTCAAACCAACTTTTTCTGATACATATGGAGCCGCACTTTAAAAATTGTTCTATGGTGAGATTTTTGTTTTGAAAATTTTTCAGAATATGGTATTTTTTTCAGAGGTAAGTTTGTATTATTGATCATTACTCGAGAATGTCGTAACCGAGTGTGTGAGAGCTAATGAATATATCTATTAATCAGTCATACACTTTTTTAAATTTAAATCATTGGTTTTGCAACTATACATTTTTGAATTAAGGAAATTATTATTTCTTGTGCGATATATTTCACGATTTTTTGATTTAAAAATTCGGGGAAAAGCCAAAAAGAAATATATATTTTATTCATTTTTTGTATTTATTTTTGCAACAATTTGTAACTTTAATGTCTCATTAATGCCGCCTCGAATTAATTTGTTGGCTGTTTGACTTTATAATCAAGAAAATATATTAATGGATCATCAATTAAGATCTTATTCATTAAATTAATGCAGAAACGACCAATTTATATGCTGTTATAATCACAGCAGGAACAATTTTCGATGCTATTGACCGAGACAAGGCGCCCAATCTATAGATAAATGGTCGTATAACAATCAGAAGTAATATCTATATCTTTGTTTCTTAAGCAATTACATGTTATTTGAATTTTCAAGTATATTTAAAATGGTTCAAGTACCCTGTCTTTCTGCAAACGGTATTAACATCAGATTCTCGTATGAGACCCTACACATAATGGCCCATCATGTTCCGAGTTCACACCAAATAACGCCGTGCCATAAATTTTAATTGTTGGTGAAACTGTTGTTATTGGCTGGGTAGATACCACATATGTAGCAGAACGATTTGGGGTTGTACCGGCACGAATATTTGCGCACAATATTACTCATTTTATACAGTATATTTTCGTTTTAGCTCGTATTTCGATGAGTGTCAGAACTAGACTGAGCACCCGTAATTCTGGTTGGTAGATTTATACTGATACTCCAAATTCGACAGAATGCGTTATCGTGTCGTTATTACCTGCAGTCAACATTAAATTCCTTGTTGTTTGTATGGCCCAAATGCTCTCAGATAGGACTTTCGGTTGAAAACATGGTCAGTTAACCTTCCCAGGTAATACTCACTGTTAAGCGCTCAATACATGTACTGGTGCACTAATGTGCAGACCGATATCTGCAACAGGTAGTTTTCCATTACATCAGGTACTAGTAGTAGAAGTAGTTAGAAAGAGGCTAATTCTCCGGTCACCGGCTGATACTAATAGACGGGAGACTATCGCTTGATTAAATTAGGCCATCTACATGCAAGCATCATCGGCGAAAAGAAGAAAAACAAAACCACTGTCATCTGTTCGCGAAAACACTCAGTAACGCCAAACATTCCGCAGTTTGCGCACATGACCGCATGTGGACGGCCTGTTTGACCCATGAATTATATGAGCGATTTAAAAAAAGCGAAGTAAAGCAGCTTTGCTGAAATAATAATAACAAAATATACTTTTTTTTCGACTTTTCCCCGAATTTTAAATTAGACAAGTCAAGAAGGACAAGACAAGAAGGCTCCCCATTTTCAATTATTTCAGGGTATAGAAAATCGTGAAATATACCGCACAAGAAATTATAATATTTATTTTTTTCAAAAATGTATAATTGCAAAACCAATTATTTAAATTTAAAAGTGTGTATGACTGATTAATAAATATATTCATAAGCTCTTAGTAACCGTAAGGCTTTTCAATCTCGGTTATTACATTTTCGATGCAAGCTCACAAAAAACCACTAAAAAATACCATATTTTCAAAATTTTTAAAAAAAGTCTTACCATAGAACATTTTTTAAAGTGTTTTTTTCGTCATATGTCATCCCTTACGTATCGGAGAAACGATGTTTGGTAAACTATACAATTTGGCTGTTACCTAGTGTTATTATCGACTAATCATTTAAAAACTTCTACTTTTTCTTCTACGCATAAGGGGGTGAGTTTATTACGTTATATTGGTTTTTACAAACATCTTTTCTGCGAGCTCAAACATTCTATTTTGTTTAAACGGATTATTTGTATCTAACTGTAGTTGCTGTGCTTTGTGTATTCTGTTCGTATGTCCTCTTTTAACTTGTGTGCAGCTGAATGTATTACTTCAAAAGGTGTTCTACCCAAAAACCGAGTGGTATGACCGGATGTATTTGATTGTGGTCTGTAGGATAATGTCGACGGTGTCCTTGATGACTCATTGCATTGACAAACATCTGCCCATGTCCGCTAAAGTACTGTGAAAACGCTCTACCTGACCAATTGACGTGCTATGTAAGGGTGGTGAGTTAACTATCTCGGTATCGTAGAAGTTTTTTAGCATAGACATTATAGTTTCAGAACAGAAAGCTGCTTCGACGTCGCAGTAAATAGTCTTGGTCTTAGGAAAAGCGTGTTTTATCTGCAAAAGTAGCCCCTTTATGTCCGAGATGGTACGTGAGGCTATGGATTGTACCATTGCAAATTTTGAAAACTTATCGAGGGCAGTGAGGAATTATTTCCCACTGTCGAATAGTGCCAATGATGGTGCCGTGTCTTTTCGCCATACAGAACAAAGGTTCGCTTTAACGGGAAACTTGCCTCTTTCAGTACTATCTGGCTTCTAAAACAATTCAACGGTTTCTCAGTGGTCTCAATTGTGTAAGTCGAGTCCCTATCTTTCAAAGTTCTAGAACTCATTGTGCTTCTATACCAGAGGCCAATGCGTCTGTGGTTAAGTCAAACGGCTTTTTAAAGACCCTTTTAATATATCCGACAATGGTTTAGCTTTTAAAGCAAAGTCTTTTATGAAGCACCTATAGTAACTAGCGAGTCTTAGAAAGGATCTTACTGGGAAAAGGTTAGATGGTTGACCAAATTTCTGAGTCGCGTTTACTTTTTCGGGGCCAGTTTTAGTGCCGTCGTTGGACACAATGGAGCCTTAGTATTCTACACTTTTCTTGAAAAAGCCCGACTTTTCCTGGGAGACCCTCATGTTAGCTTCCTGGAGGCTTTTTAAAATTTTACCAATGTCCCTAACTTGGTCCGACTCATTTTTCGAAAAAATTTTGACATCATCGACATAGACGTAACAAGTGTAGCCGATGTGTTCACGGAAAACTTTGTCAATTGTTCTCTGGAAAGTACTTCCCGCATTCTTTAAGCCGAACGGCAGTCGACAGAACTCGTATTTCCCGTTCACGGAGAAAGATGTCTCTTCACGGTTTTGCTCCGCAGGGGTAATTTGATGGTAGCCCGATTTCAAGTCTAAGGGCGTGAAATATTGAGCTTTTCCTAGATTCGATAGAATCATAGTGATGCTTGGCATCGGATACTTATCCTCAATGGTATTCTGATTCAGTTTTCGGAAATCTATTACCAGACATTTTTTACCTGCGCCTGAATCATCTGCGCCTTTTTTGCTAACTACTAGGATTGTTGTATGGTGACCTGGATGGGCGAATGATACTGTTTTTCAACAATTTTTTTACCTCTTTTTTGACGAAATCCGCCGTGCTCATGGGAAACGGATATAACTTTCATTGTCCTCAGGCCGTATCGTTTCGACGACCGACGTACAAAATTGCAACAGTCCGTTTGGGTCTGCAAATACCTTAATACGGGCTTTCATCATTTGTAAAAACTCGTCCCTCACAACTGGAGAAAACTCTATTTCTTAAATTTTTGTAAAACTAAGGTTAAGTCCGATTATACCATCGAAAGTCGAAAGACTTGAGCTTTTAACCCCGAAAATGGTATGTAAGCATACACTTACGAGAGATGTTGTCTACACCGTGGATTGATTCAACGTCGAATGGAGCTTCGACAGGGAGTATGTTCTTCAACTCCTTTATGGGCTTGATATAATTCTTCGATGCCCCAGTGTCTATTAGAAATTTAAATGTGAGCCCTGCTACATTCCGTTTAATGAACGGGAGCAGGGAGACTCTAAATATAATATGGTAATAACAGTTTTAGAGATAGAGTCACCAAATTTGGAATATATATTACTGCTAAGGTCCCCCAAACATCACAGAAACCATTTTCCGGCCACGCCCCCTTCCGCCTCCGTAATCGCTAAAATCGATATATTTGCAAGCTCAAAACGGTAGCATGTGTATAATTTACGCAATTTGAAAGCTAGAGACACCAAACTTGGTATGTAGATTACTGGTAACCTCTCCAATTTGAGATTGAGACCTTGATATACCGCCCACGCCCACTAGAACGCCCCCCAGTCACCCGCCTTAAAAAATCGGAAATGGCTATATCTTCCAAAGTTTTAAAGCTAGAGTCACCAAATTTGTCACCCCGCCCTCTCCCGCCCCCGCAAAGTGCGAAAGCCTATACCTCCCACAATTTTGGAGCCAGAGTCACCAAATTTTAAAGGTAGATGGCTGGTAACCCCCTTTAAAGTTTCGTAAAAAAATTACCGGCCACGCCCACTCTCTCCTACTCCCGTCCCCGCAAATCGCGAAAAGCTATATCTCCCACAATTTTGGAGCTAGAGTCACAAAATTTGGCAGACAGTGTTTGGATGACCTTCTCTTAAAATCGAGCCGAAATATGTTGGCCACACTCACCCCTGCCCCTACGAAATATTAAGTCTATATTTTTCCAAAATAACAATTATAACTTCCATGTACTGTGAAGGAGTATTACGCAGTCGTTTACGTCCGACTGCAACGTTTTTACTTGTTTTTTTTTTTTTATTTTTATTTTTTTTTTTGATAAGTAGAAAACTTGGTAATACTTACTGTTGCTCCTTCTTTGTGATAATATCGTTCCAAATCTTGAAATCTTGCAATGAAGTTCTGTTTCGTCCTTTGGGCCTTATAACGCTAGAATATGTGCCTCGAGTAACTCCTCCTTTAGTATGTTAAACGCTATCAATTGTTTAGAGCCGAAACTAAATTACTTATCCTTCCTTGATATGTCATAGAAGGTTCTGCAATTATTGAAAAGTCATTAATAAATCAACGAAAATATGTGCACATGTCCAAATCCCTTTGTACCTCCTGTACTTTCCTTGGTACTGGAAAATTTCTTATTGCTTTTATTTCGTCTTTGTCTGCTTTAATACCCTCTCTTGAAATTATATACCGGAGATATTCCACTCTCCATTGAAGAAAACTGAATTTTTCGTAGTGCAAGTTTTAAGCGATTAGTCGATAATAAACTTGATTTAAGACTCGATAAATGCAGTTTTCTTAAATTTCACTAGGTAACAAAGTCCAACTCTCTGCTTGCCATTTTGGTCAAACCAACTTTTTCTGATACATATGGAGCCGCACTTTAAAAATTGTTCTATGGTGAGATTTTTGTTTTGAAAATTTTTCAGAATATGGTATTTTTTTCAGAGGTAAGTTTGTATTATTGATCATTACTCGAGAATGTCGTAACCGAGTGTGTGAGAGCTAATGAATATATCTATTAATCAGTCATACACTTTTTTAAATTTAAATCATTGGTTTTGCAACTATACATTTTTGAATTAAGGAAATTATTATTTCTTGTGCGATATATTTCACGATTTTTTGATTTAAAAATTCGGGGAAAAGCCAAAAAGAAATATATATTTTATTCATTATTTGTATTTATTTTTGCAACAATTTGTAACGTTAATGTCTCATTAATGCCGCCTCGAATTAATTTGTTGGCTGTTTGACTTTATAATCAAGAAAATATATTAATGGATCATCAATTAAGATCTTATTCATTAAATTAATGCAGATACGACCAATTTATATGCTGTTATAATCACAGCAGGAACAATTTTCGATGCTATTGACCGAGACAAGGCGCCCAATCTATAGATAAATGGTCGTATAACAATCAGAAGTAATATCTATATCTTTGTTTCTTAAGCAATTACATGTTATTTGAATTTTCAAGTATATTTAAAATGGTTCAAGTACCCTGTCTTTCTGCAAACGGTATTAACATCAGATTCTCGTATGAGACCCTACACATAATGGCCCATCATGTTCCGAGTTCACACCAAATAACGCCGTGCCATAAATTTTAATTGTTGGTGAAACTGTTGTTATTGGCTGGGTAGATACCACATATGTAGCAGAACGATTTGGGGTTGTACCGGCACGAATATTTGCGCACAATATTACTCATTTTATACAGTATATTTTCGTTTTAGCTCGTATTTCGATGAGTGTCAGAACTAGACTGAGCACCCGTAATTCTGGTTGGTAGATTTATACTGATACTCCAAATTCGACAGAATGCGTTATCGTGTCGTTATTACCTGCAGTCAACATTAAATTCCTTGTTGTTTGTATGGCCCAAATGCTCTCAGATAGGACTTTCGGTTGAAAACATGGTCAGTTAACCTTCCCAGGTAATACTCACTGTTAAGCGCTCAATACATGTACTGGTGCACTAATGTGCAGACCGATATCTGCAACAGGTAGTTTTCCATTACATCAGATACTAGTAGTAGAAGTAGTTAGAAAGAGGCTAATTCTCCGGTCACCGGCTGATACTAATAGACGGGAGACTATCGCTTGATTAAATTAGGCCATCTACATGCAAGCATCATCGGCGAAAAGAAGAAAAACAAAACCACTGTCATCTGTTCGCGAAAACACTCAGTAACGCCAAACATTCCGTAGTTTGCGCACATGACCGCATGTGGACGGCCTGTTTGACCCATGAATTATATGAGCGATTTAAAAAAAGCGAAGTAAAGCAGCTTTGCTGAAATAATAATAACAAAATATACTTTTTTTTCGACTTTTCCCCGAATTTTAAATTAGACAAGTCAAGAAGGACAAGACAAGAAGGCTCCCCATTTTCAATTATTTCAGGGTATAGAAAATCGTGAAATATACCGCACAAGAAATTATAATATTTATTTTTTTCAAAAATGTATAATTGCAAAACCAATTATTTAAATTTAAAAGTGTGTATGACTGATTAATAAATATATTCATAAGCTCTTAGTAACCGTAAGGCTTTTCAATCTCGGTTATTACATTTTCGATGCAAGCTCACAAAAAACCACTAAAAAATACCATATTTTCCAAATTTTTTAAAAAAGTCTTACCATAGAACATTTTTTAAAGTGTTTTTTTCGTCATATGTCATCCCTTACGTATCGGAGAAACGATGTTTGGTAAACTATACAATTTGGCTGTTACCTAGTGTTATTATCGACTAATCATTTAAAAACTTCTACTTTTTCTTCTACGCATAAGGGGGTGAGTTTATTACGTTATATTGGTTTTTACAAACATCTTTTCTGCGAGCTCAAACATTCTATTTTGTTTAAACGGATTATTTGTATCTAACTGTAGTTGCTGTGCTTTGTGTATTCTGTTCGTATGTCCTCTTTTAACTTGTGTGCAGCTGAATGTATTACTTCAAAAGGTGTTCTACCCAAAAACCGAGTGGTATGACCGGATGTATTTGATTGTGGTCTGTAGGATAATGTCGACGGTGTCCTTGATGACTCATTGCATTGACAAACATCTGCCCATGTCCGCTAAAGTACTGTGAAAACGCTCTACCTGACCAATTGACGTGCTATGTAAGGGTGGTGAGTTAACTATCTCGGTATCGTAGAAGTTTTTTAGCATAGACATTATAGTTTCAGAACAGAAAGCTGCTTCGACGTCGCAGTAAATAGTCTTGGTCTTAGGAAAAGCGTGTTTTATCTGCAAAAGTAGCCCCTTTATGTCCGAGATGGTACGTGAGGCTATGGATTGTACCATTGCAAATTTTGAAAACTTATCGAGGGCAGTGAGGAATTATTTCCCACTGTCGAATAGTGCCAATGATGGTGCCGTGTCTTTTCGCCATACAGAACAAAGGTTCGCTTTAACGGGAAACTTGCCTCTTTCAGTACTATCTGGCTTCTAAAACAATTCAACGGTTTCTCAGTGGTCTCAATTGTGTAAGTCGAGTCCCTATCTTTCAAAGTTCTAGAACTCATTGTGCTTCTATACCAGAGGCCAATGCGTCTGTGGTTAAGTCAAACGGCTTTTTAAAGACCCTTTTAATATATCCGACAATGGTTTAGCTTTTAAAGCAAAGTCTTTTATGAAGCACCTATAGTAACTAGCGAGTCTTAGAAAGGATCTTACTGGGAAAAGGTTAGATGGTTGACCAAATTTCTGAGTCGCGTTTACTTTTTCGGGGCCAGTTTTAGTGCCGTCGTTGGACACAATGGAGCCTTAGTATTCTACACTTTTCTTGAAAAAGCCCGACTTTTCCTGGGAGACCCTCATGTTAGCTTCCTGGAGGCTTTTTAAAATTTTACCAATGTCCCTAACTTGGTCCGACTCATTTTTCGAAAAAATTTTGACATCATCGACATAGACGTAACAAGTGTAGCCGATGTGTTCACGGAAAACTTTGTCAATTGTTCTCTGGAAAGTACTTCCCGCATTCTTTAAGCCGAACGGCAGTCGACAGAACTCGTATTTCCCGTTCACGGAGAAAGATGTCTTTTCACGGTTTTGCTCCGCAGGGGTAATTTGATGGTAGCCCGATTTCAAGTCTAAGGGCGTGCAATATTGAGCTTTTCCTAGATTCGATAGAATCATAGTGATGCTTGGCATCGGATACTTATCCTCAATGGTATTCTGATTCAGTTTTCGGAAATCTATTACCAGACATTTTTTACCTGCGCCTGAATCATCTGCGCCTTTTTTGCTAACTACTAGGATTGTTGTATGGTGACCTGGATGGGCGAATGATACTGTTTTTCAACAATTTTTTTACCTCTTTTTTGACGAAATCCGCCGTGCTCATGGGAAACGGATATAACTTTCATTGTCCTCAGGCCGTATCGTTTCGACGACCGACGTACAAAATTGCAACAGTCCGTTTGGGTCTGCAAATACCTTAATACGGGCTTTCATCATTTGTAAAAACTCGTCCCTCACAACTGGAGAAAACTCTATTTCTTAAATTTTTGTAAAACTAAGGTTAAGTCCGATTATACCATCGAAAGTCGAAAGACTTGAGCTTTTAACCCCGAAAATGGTATGTAAGCATACACTTACGAGAGATGTTGTCTACACCGTGGATTGATTCAACGTCGAATGGAGCTTCAACAGGGAGTATGTTCTTCAACTCCTTTATGGGCTTGATATAATTCTTCGATGCCCCAGTGTCTATTAGAAATTTAAATGTGAGCCCTGCTACATTCCGTTTAATGAACGGGAGCAGGGAGACTCTAAATATAATATGGTAATAACAGTTTTAGAGATAGAGTCACCAAATTTGGAATATATATTACTGCTAAGGTCCCCCAAACATCACAGAAACCATTTTCCGGCCACGCCCCCTTCCGCCTCCGTAATCGCTAAAATCGATATATTTGCAAGCTCAAAACGGTAGCATGTGTATAATTTACGCAATTTGAAAGCTAGAGACACCAAACTTGGTATGTAGATTGCTGGTAACCTCTCCAAATTGAGATTGAGACCTTGATATACCGCCCACGCCCACTAGAACGCCCCCCAGTCACCCGCCTTAAAAAATCGGAAATGGCTATATCTTCCAAAGTTTTAAAGCTAGAGTCACCAAATTTGTCACCCCGCCCTCTCCCGCCCCCGCAATGTGCGAAAGCCTATACCTCCCACAATTTTGGAGCCAGAGTCACCAAATTTTAAAGGTAGATGGCTGGTAACCCCCTTTAAAGTTTCGTAAAAAAATTACCGGCCACGCCCACTCTCTCCTACTCCCGTCCCCGCAAATCGCGAAAAGCTATATCTCCCACAATTTTGGAGCTAGAGTCACAAAATTTGGCAGACAGTGTTTGGATGACCTTCTCTTAAAATCGAGCCGAAATATGTTGGCCACACTCACCCCTGCCCCTACGAAATATTAAGTCTATATTTTTCCAAAATAACAATAATAACTTCCATGTACTGTGAAGGAGTATTACGCAGTCGTTTACGTCCGACTGCAACGTTTTTACTTGTTTTTTTTTTTTTATTTTTATTTTTTTTTTTGATAAGTAGAAAACTTGGTAATACTTACTGTTGCTCCTTCTTTGTGATAATATCGTTCCAAATCTTGAAATCTTGCAATGAAGTTCTGTTTCGTCCTTTGGGCCTTATAACGCTAGAATATGTGCCTCGAGTAACTCCTCCTTTAGTATGTTAAACGCTATCAATTGTTTAGAGCCGAAACTAAATTACTTATCCTTCCTTGATATGTCATAGAAGGTTCTGCAATTATTGAAAAGTCATTAATAAATCAACGAAAATATGTGCACATGTCCAAATCCCTTTGTACCTCCTGTACTTTCCTTGGTACTGGAAAATTTCTTATTGCTTTTATTTCGTCTTTGTCTGCTTTAATACCCTCTCTTGAAATTATATACCGGAGATATTCCACTCTCCATTGAAGAAAACTGAATTTTTCGTAGTGCAAGTTTTAAGCGATTAGTCGATAATAAACTTGATTTAAGACTCGATAAATGCAGTTTTCTTAAATTTCACTAGGTAACAAAGTCCAACTCTCTGCTTGCCATTTTGGTCAAACCAACTTTTTCTGATACATATGGAGCCGCACTTTAAAAATTGTTCTATGGTGAGATTTTTGTTTTGAAAATTTTTCAGAATATGGTATTTTTTTCAGAGGTAAGTTTGTATTATTGATCATTACTCGAGAATGTCGTAACCGAGTGTGTGAGAGCTAATGAATATATCTATTAATCAGTCATACACTTTTTTAAATTTAAATCATTGGTTTTGCAACTATACATTTTTGAATTAAGGAAATTATTATTTCTTGTGCGATATATTTCACGATTTTTTGATTTAAAAATTCGGGGAAAAGCCAAAAAGAAATATATATTTTATTCATTATTTGTATTTATTTTTGCAACAATTTGTAACGTTAATGTCTCATTAATGCCGCCTCGAATTAATTTGTTGGCTGTTTGACTTTATAATCAAGAAAATATATTAATGGATCATCAATTAAGATCTTATTCATTAAATTAATGCAGATACGACCAATTTATATGCTGTTATAATCACAGCAGGAACAATTTTCGATGCTATTGACCGAGACAAGGCGCCCAATCTATAGATAAATGGTCGTATAACAATCAGAAGTAATATCTATATCTTTGTTTCTTAAGCAATTACATGTTATTTGAATTTTCAAGTATATTTAAAATGGTTCAAGTACCCTGTCTTTCTGCAAACGGTATTAACATCAGATTCTCGTATGAGACCCTACACATAATGGCCCATCATGTTCCGAGTTCACACCAAATAACGCCGTGCCATAAATTTTAATTGTTGGTGAAACTGTTGTTATTGGCTGGGTAGATACCACATATGTAGCAGAACGATTTGGGGTTGTACCGGCACGAATATTTGCGCACAATATTACTCATTTTATACAGTATATTTTCGTTTTAGCTCGTATTTCGATGAGTGTCAGAACTAGACTGAGCACCCGTAATTCTGGTTGGTAGATTTATACTGATACTCCAAATTCGACAGAATGCGTTATCGTGTCGTTATTACCTGCAGTCAACATTAAATTCCTTGTTGTTTGTATGGCCCAAATGCTCTCAGATAGGACTTTCGGTTGAAAACATGGTCAGTTAACCTTCCCAGGTAATACTCACTGTTAAGCGCTCAATACATGTACTGGTGCACTAATGTGCAGACCGATATCTGCAACAGGTAGTTTTCCATTACATCAGATACTAGTAGTAGAAGTAGTTAGAAAGAGGCTAATTCTCCGGTCACCGGCTGATACTAATAGACGGGAGACTATCGCTTGATTAAATTAGGCCATCTACATGCAAGCATCATCGGCGAAAAGAAGAAAAACAAAACCACTGTCATCTGTTCGCGAAAACACTCAGTAACGCCAAACATTCCGCAGTTTGCGCACATGACCGCATGTGGACGGCCTGTTTGACCCATGAATTATATGAGCGATTTAAAAAAAGCGAAGTAAAGCAGCTTTGCTGAAATAATAATAACAAAATATACTTTTTTTTCGACTTTTCCCCGAATTTTAAATTAGACAAGTCAAGAAGGACAAGACAAGAAGGCTCCCCATTTTCAATTATTTCAGGGTATAGAAAATCGTGAAATATACCGCACAAGAAATTATAATATTTATTTTTTTCAAAAATGTATAATTGCAAAACCAATTATTTAAATTTAAAAGTGTGTATGACTGATTAATAAATATATTCATAAGCTCTTAGTAACCGTAAGGCTTTTCAATCTCGGTTATTACATTTTCGATGCAAGCTCACAAAAAACCACTAAAAAATACCATATTTTCCAAATTTTTTAAAAAAGTCTTACCATAGAACATTTTTTAAAGTGTTTTTTTCGTCATATGTCATCCCTTACGTATCGGAGAAACGATGTTTGGTAAACTATACAATTTGGCTGTTACCTAGTGTTATTATCGACTAATCATTTAAAAACTTCTACTTTTTCTTCTACGCATAAGGGGGTGAGTTTATTACGTTATATTGGTTTTTACAAACATCTTTTCTGCGAGCTCAAACATTCTATTTTGTTTAAACGGATTATTTGTATCTAACTGTAGTTGCTGTGCTTTGTGTATTCTGTTCGTATGTCCTCTTTTAACTTGTGTGCAGCTGAATGTATTACTTCAAAAGGTGTTCTACCCAAAAACCGAGTGGTATGACCGGATGTATTTGATTGTGGTCTGTAGGATAATGTCGACGGTGTCCTTGATGACTCATTGCATTGACAAACATCTGCCCATGTCCGCTAAAGTACTGTGAAAACGCTCTACCTGACCAATTGACGTGCTATGTAAGGGTGGTGAGTTAACTATCTCGGTATCGTAGAAGTTTTTTAGCATAGACATTATAGTTTCAGAACAGAAAGCTGCTTCGACGTCGCAGTAAATAGTCTTGGTCTTAGGAAAAGCGTGTTTTATCTGCAAAAGTAGCCCCTTTATGTCCGAGATGGTACGTGAGGCTATGGATTGTACCATTGCAAATTTTGAAAACTTATCGAGGGCAGTGAGGAATTATTTCCCACTGTCGAATAGTGCCAATGATGGTGCCGTGTCTTTTCGCCATACAGAACAAAGGTTCGCTTTAACGGGAAACTTGCCTCTTTCAGTACTATCTGGCTTCTAAAACAATTCAACGGTTTCTCAGTGGTCTCAATTGTGTAAGTCGAGTCCCTATCTTTCAAAGTTCTAGAACTCATTGTGCTTCTATACCAGAGGCCAATGCGTCTGTGGTTAAGTCAAACGGCTTTTTAAAGACCCTTTTAATATATCCGACAATGGTTTAGCTTTTAAAGCAAAGTCTTTTATGAAGCACCTATAGTAACTAGCGAGTCTTAGAAAGGATCTTACTGGGAAAAGGTTAGATGGTTGACCAAATTTCTGAGTCGCGTTTACTTTTTCGGGGCCAGTTTTAGTGCCGTCGTTGGACACAATGGAGCCTTAGTATTCTACACTTTTCTTGAAAAAGCCCGACTTTTCCTGGGAGACCCTCATGTTAGCTTCCTGGAGGCTTTTTAAAATTTTACCAATGTCCCTAACTTGGTCCGACTCATTTTTCGAAAAAATTTTGACATCATCGACATAGACGTAACAAGTGTAGCCGATGTGTTCACGGAAAACTTTGTCAATTGTTCTCTGGAAAGTACTTCCCGCATTCTTTAAGCCGAACGGCAGTCGACAGAACTCGTATTTCCCGTTCACGGAGAAAGATGTCTTTTCACGGTTTTGCTCCGCAGGGGTAATTTGATGGTAGCCCGATTTCAAGTCTAAGGGCGTGCAATATTGAGCTTTTCCTAGATTCGATAGAATCATAGTGATGCTTGGCATCGGATACTTATCCTCAATGGTATTCTGATTCAGTTTTCGGAAATCTATTACCAGACATTTTTTACCTGCGCCTGAATCATCTGCGCCTTTTTTGCTAACTACTAGGATTGTTGTATGGTGACCTGGATGGGCGAATGATACTGTTTTTCAACAATTTTTTTACCTCTTTTTTGACGAAATCCGCCGTGCTCATGGGAAACGGATATAACTTTCATTGTCCTCAGGCCGTATCGTTTCGACGACCGACGTACAAAATTGCAACAGTCCGTTTGGGTCTGCAAATACCTTAATACGGGCTTTCATCATTTGTAAAAACTCGTCCCTCACAACTGGAGAAAACTCTATTTCTTAAATTTTTGTAAAACTAAGGTTAAGTCCGATTATACCATCGAAAGTCGAAAGACTTGAGCTTTTAACCCCGAAAATGGTATGTAAGCATACACTTACGAGAGATGTTGTCTACACCGTGGATTGATTCAACGTCGAATGGAGCTTCAACAGGGAGTATGTTCTTCAACTCCTTTATGGGCTTGATATAATTCTTCGATGCCCCAGTGTCTATTAGAAATTTAAATGTGAGCCCTGCTACATTCCGTTTAATGAACGGGAGCAGGGAGACTCTAAATATAATATGGTAATAACAGTTTTAGAGATAGAGTCACCAAATTTGGAATATATATTACTGCTAAGGTGGTCCCCCAAACATCACAGAAACCATTTTCCGGCCACGCCCCCTTCCGCCTCCGTAATCGCTAAAATCGATATATTTGCAAGCTCAAAACGGTAGCATGTGTATAATTTACGCAATTTGAAAGCTAGAGACACCAAACTTGGTATGTAGATTGCTGGTAACCTCTCCAAATTGAGATTGAGACCTTGATATACCGCCCACGCCCACTAGAACGCCCCCCAGTCACCCGCCTTAAAAAATCGGAAATGGCTATATCTTCCAAAGTTTTAAAGCTAGAGTCACCAAATTTGTCACCCCGCCCTCTCCCGCCCCCGCAATGTGCGAAAGCCTATACCTCCCACAATTTTGGAGCCAGAGTCACCAAATTTTAAAGGTAGATGGCTGGTAACCCCCTTTAAAGTTTCGTAAAAAAATTACCGGCCACGCCCACTCTCTCCTACTCCCGTCCCCGCAAATCGCGAAAAGCTATATCTCCCACAATTTTGGAGCTAGAGTCACAAAATTTGGCAGACAGTGTTTGGATGACCTTCTCTTAAAATCGAGCCGAAATATGTTGGCCACACTCACCCCTGCCCCTACGAAATATTAAGTCTATATTTTTCCAAAATAACAATAATAACTTCCATGTACTGTGAAGGAGTATTACGCAGTCGTTTACGTCCGACTGCAACGTTTTTACTTGTTTTTTTTTTTTATTTATTTATTTTTTTTTGATAAGTAGAAAACTTGGTAATACTTACTGTTGCTCCTTCTTTGTGATAATATCGTTCCAAATCTTGAAATCTTGCAATGAAGTTCTGTTTCGTCCTTTGGGCCTTATAACGCTAGAATATGTGCCTCGAGTAACTCCTCCTTTAGTATGTTAAACGCTATCAATTGTTCAGAGCCGAAACTAAATTACTTATCCTTCCTTGATATGTCATAGAAGGTTCTGCAATTATTGAAAAGTCATTAATAAATCAACGAAAATATGTGCACATGTCCAAATCCCTTTGTACCTCCTGTACTTTTCTTGGTACTGGAAAATTTCTTATTGCTTTTATTTCGTCTTTGTCTGCTTTAATACCCTCTCTTGAAATTATATACCGGAGATATTCCACTCTCCATTGAAGAAAACTGAATTTTTCGTAGTGCAAGTTTTAAGCGATTAGTCGATAATAAACTTGATTTAAGACTCGATAAATGCAGTTTTCTTAAATTTCACTAGGTAACAAAGTCCAACTCTCTGCTTGCCATTTTGGTCAAACCAACTTTTTCTGATACATATGGAGCCGCACTTTAAAAATTGTTCTATGGTGAGATTTTTGTTTTGAAAATTTTTCAGAATATGGTATTTTTTTCAGAGGTAAGTTTGTATTATTGATCATTACTCGAGAATGTCGTAACCGAGTGTGTGAGAGCTAATGAATATATCTATTAATCAGTCATACACTTTTTTAAATTTAAATCATTGGTTTTGCAACTATACATTTTTGAATTAAGGAAATTATTATTTCTTGTGCGATATATTTCACGATTTTTTGATTTAAAAATTCGGGGAAAAGCCAAAAAGAAATATATATTTTATTCATTTTTTGTATTTATTTTTGCAACAATTTGTAACTTTAATGTCTCATTAATGCCGCCTCGAATTAATTTGTTGGCTGTTTGACTTTATAATCAAGAAAATATATTAATGGATCATCAATTAAGATCTTATTCATTAAATTAATGCAGAAACGACCAATTTATATGCTGTTATAATCACAGCAGGAACAATTTTCGATGCTATTGACCGAGACAAGGCGCCCAATCTATAGATAAATGGTCGTATAACAATCAGAAGTAATATCTATATCTTTGTTTCTTAAGCAATTACATGTTATTTGAATTTTCAAGTATATTTAAAATGGTTCAAGTACCCTGTCTTTCTGCAAACGGTATTAACATCAGATTCTCGTATGAGACCCTACACATAATGGCCCATCATGTTCCGAGTTCACACCAAATAACGCCGTGCCATAAATTTTAATTGTTGGTGAAACTGTTGTTATTGGCTGGGTAGATACCACATATGTAGCAGAACGATTTGGGGTTGTACCGGCACGAATATTTGCGCACAATATTACTCATTTTATACAGTATATTTTCGTTTTAGCTCGTATTTCGATGAGTGTCAGAACTAGACTGAGCACCCGTAATTCTGGTTGGTAGATTTATACTGATACTCCAAATTCGACAGAATGCGTTATCGTGTCGTTATTACCTGCAGTCAACATTAAATTCCTTGTTGTTTGTATGGCCCAAATGCTCTCAGATAGGACTTTCGGTTGAAAACATGGTCAGTTAACCTTCCCAGGTAATACTCACTGTTAAGCGCTCAATACATGTACTGGTGCACTAATGTGCAGACCGATATCTGCAACAGGTAGTTTTCCATTACATCAGGTACTAGTAGTAGAAGTAGTTAGAAAGAGGCTAATTCTCCGGTCACCGGCTGATACTAATAGACGGGAGACTATCGCTTGATTAAATTAGGCCATCTACATGCAAGCATCATCGGCGAAAAGAAGAAAAACAAAACCACTGTCATCTGTTCGCGAAAACACTCAGTAACGCCAAACATTCCGCAGTTTGCGCACATGACCGCATGTGGACGGCCTGTTTGACCCATGAATTATATGAGCGATTTAAAAAAAGCGAAGTAAAGCAGCTTTGCTGAAATAATAATAACAAAATATACTTTTTTTTCGACTTTTCCCCGAATTTTAAATTAGACAAGTCAAGAAGGACAAGACAAGAAGGCTCCCCATTTTTAATTATTTCAGGGTATAGAAAATCGTGAAATATACCGCACAAGAAATTATAATATTTATTTTTTTCAAAAATGTATAATTGCAAAACCAATTATTTAAATTTAAAAGTGTGTATGACTGATTAATAAATATATTCATAAGCTCTTAGTAACCGTAAGGCTTTTCAATCTCGGTTATTACATTTTCAATGCAAGCTCACAAAAAACCACTAAAAAATACCATATTTTCAAAATTTTTAAAAAAAGTCTTACCATAGAACATTTTTTAAAGTGTTTTTTTCGTCATATGTCATCCCTTACGTATCGGAGAAACGATGTTTGGTAAACTATACAATTTGGCTGTTACCTAGTGTTATTATCGACTAATCATTTAAAAACTTCTACTTTTTCTTCTACGCATAAGGGGGTGAGTTTATTACGTTATATTGGTTTTTACAAACATCTTTTCTGCGAGCTCAAACATTCTATTTTGTTTAAACGGATTATTTGTATCTAACTGTAGTTGCTGTGCTTTGTGTATTCTGTTCGTATGTCCTCTTTTAACTTGTGTGCAGCTGAATGTATTACTTCAAAAGGTGTTCTACCCAAAAACCGAGTGGTATGACCGGTTGTATTTGATTGTGGTCTGTAGGATAATGTCGACGGTGTCCTTGATGACTCATTGCATTGACAAACATCTGCCCATGTCCGCTAAAGTACTGTGAAAACGCTCTACCTGACCAATTGACGTGCTATGTAAGGGTGGTGAGTTAACTATCTCGGTATCGTAGAAGTTTTTTAGCATAGACATTATAGTTTCAGAACAGAAAGCTGCTTCGACGTCGCAGTAAATAGTCTTGGTCTTAGGAAAAGCGTGTTTTATCTGCAAAAGTAGCCCCTTTATGTCCGAGATGGTACGTGAGGCTATGGATTGTACCATTGCAAATTTTGAAAACTTATCGAGGGCAGTGAGGAATTATTTCCCACTGTCGAATAGTGCCAATGATGGTGCCGTGTCTTTTCGCCATACAGAACAAAGGTTCGCTTTAACGGGAAACTTGCCTCTTTCAGTACTATCTGGCTTCTAAAACAATTCAACGGTTTCTCAGTGGTCTCAATTGTGTAAGTCGAGTCCCTATCTTTCAAAGTTCTAGAACTCATTGTGCTTCTATACCAGAGGCCAATGCGTCTGTGGTTAAGTCAAACGGCTTTTTAAAGACCCTTTTAATATATCCGACAATGGTTTAGCTTTTAAAGCAAAGTCTTTTATGAAGCACCTATAGTAACTAGCGAGTCTTAGAAAGGATCTTACTGGGAAAAGGTTAGATGGTTGACCAAATTTCTGAGTCGCGTTTACTTTTTCGGGGCCAGTTTTAGTGCCGTCGTTGGACACAATGGAGCCTTAGTATTCTACACTTTTCTTGAAAAAGCCCGACTTTTCCTGGGAGACCCTCATGTTAGCTTCCTGGAGGCTTTTTAAAATTTTACCAATGTCCCTAACTTGGTCCGACTCATTTTTCGAAAAAATTTTGACATCATCGACATAGACGTAACAAGTGTAGCCGATGTGTTCACGGAAAACTTTGTCAATTGTTCTCTGGAAAGTACTTCCCGCATTCTTTAAGCCGAACGGCAGTCGACAGAACTCGTATTTCCCGTTCACGGAGAAAGATGTCTTTTCACGGTTTTGCTCCGCAGGGGTAATTTGATGGTAGCCCGATTTCAAGTCTAAGGGCGTGAAATATTGAGCTTTTCCTAGATTCGATAGAATCATAGTGATGCTTGGCATCGGATACTTATCCTCAATGGTATTCTGATTCAGTTTTCGGAAATCTATTACCAGACATTTTTTACCTGCGCCTGAATCATCTGCGCCTTTTTTGCTAACTACTAGGATTGTTGTATGGTGACCTGGATGGGCGAATGATACTGTTTTTCAACAATTTTTTTTACCTCTTTTTTGACGAAATCCGCCGTGCTCATGGGAAACGGATATAACTTTCATTGTCCTCAGGCCGTATCGTTTCGACGACCGACGTACAAAATTGCAACAGTCCGTTTGGGTCTGCAAATACCTTAATACGGGCTTTCCTCATTTGTAAAAACTCGTCCCTCACAACTGGAGAAAACTCTATTTCTTAAATTTTTGTAAAACTAAGGTTAAGTCCGATTATACCATCGAAAGTCGAAAGACTTGAGCTTTTAACCCCGAAAATGGTATGTAAGCATACACTTACGAGAGATGTTGTCTACACCGTGGATTGATTCAACGTCGAATGGAGCTTCGACAGGGAGTATGTTCTTCAACTCCTTTATGGGCTTGATATAATTCTTCGATGCCCCAGTGTCTATTAGAAATTTAAATGTGAGCCCTGCTACATTCCGTTTAATGAACGG
>JAWNPQ010000008.1:0-32346 GCA_035047465.1 Drosophila sordidula | reverse complement strand
TCTCTCTCTCTCTCTCTCTCTCTCTCTCTCTCTCTCTCTCTCTCTCTCTCTCTCTCTCTCTCTCTCTCTCTCTCTCTCTCTCTCTCTCTCTCTCTCTCTCTCTCTCTCTCTCTATTTCCTCTCACTCTCTCTCTGTCTCTTTCTCTCTCTCTCTCTCTCTCTCTCTCTCTCTCTCTCTCTCTCTCTCTCTCTCTGTCTCTCTCTCTGTCTCTCTCTCTCTCTCTCTCTCTCTCTCTCTCTTTCTCTTCTCTTCTCTCTTCTCTCTGTCTCTCTCTATGTCCTTTCTCTCCTCTGTCTCTCTCTCTCTCTCTGTCTCTCTCTCTCTTTTTTTCTCTTCTCTCTCTCTCTCTCTCTCTCTCTCTCTTCTCTCTCTCTTCTTCTCTCTCTCTCTCTCTCTTCTCTCTTTCTCTCTTCTCTCTTCTCTCTCTCTCTCTCTCTCTCTCTCTCTCTCTCCTCTTTTTCTTCTCTCTCTCTCTCTCTCTCTCTCTCTCTCTCTCTCTCTCTCTCTCTCTTTTCTCTATCTGTCTCTCTCTCTCTCTCTCTCTCTCTCTCTCTGTCTTCTATCCTCTCTCTGTCTCTCTCTTGTCGTCTCTCTCTCTCTGTCTTCTCCCTCTGTCTCTCTTTGTCTCCCTCTCTCTCTTCTCTCTCTCCTTCTTGTCTCTCTCTCTCTTCTCCTCATCTCCTGTTTCTCTCTCTGGTCCTTTCTCTCTCTCTCTCTCTTTCTCTCTCTCTCTTCTTCTTTTCTTATTCTCTTTGTTTTCTCTTGTCTCTCTCTTCTCTCTCTGTCTCCTCTGTCCTCCGTCTCGCTCTATCTCTTGTCTCCTCTCTCTGTCTCTCTATTTCCTCGTCTCTCTCTGTCTCCTCTGTCTCCTCTCTATGTCTCTCTGTCTCAGTCTCTCTCTATCTCTCGTCTCTCTCCTCGATCTCTCTCTCTCTCCTATCTGTCTCTCTATCGCTTCTCTGTCTCCCTCTCTATGTCCTGTCTCTCCCTCTCTCTGTCTCTATCTCCCCTCTGTCTTCTCTCTATGTCCCTACTCTCCTCTCTAAGTCCCCACTCTCCTCTCTATGTCCTCTTTCTCCACTGTCTCCCTCTCCATCTCCTGTTTCTCTCTCTGGGTCCTGTATATCTCCCTCTCTATCTCTCTATCTCTCTCTCGGTCTCCTCTCTATAATCTCTTAATCCTCTCTCTCTATGTCCTCTCTCTCCTCTGTCTCCTCTCTAACTCCCATCTCTCCCTCTATCTCCCTCTCTATGTCTCTCTCTCTCCTCTGTTTATCTCTCTCTCTCCCCTCTGTCTCGTCTTTATGTCCTCTCTCTCCTCTGTCTCCTCTGTCTCCTCTCTATGTCCTATCTCTCCATTGTCTCTTCTCTATGTCTTCTCTCTTCTCTGTCTCCTCTCTAGCTCCTATCTCTCATCTGCCTCCTCTCTATGTCCTATCTCTCCTCTGTCTCCTCTCCATGTCCGCTCTCTACTCTCTCTTTCTCTGTCTCCGCTCTCTACTCTGTCTCCTCTCTATTTCCACTCTCTCTCTCCTCTGTCTCCTCTCTATCTCCTATCGCTCATCTCCCTCCTCTGTCTCCTCTCAATGTGCTTTCTCTTATCTGTCTCCTCTCTATCTCCTATCTCTCCTCTGACACCTCTATATGGCCTCTCTCTCTCTTCTCTCTCTGTCTCCTCTCCGTCTCCAATCTCTCCTCTCCATTTCATGTCTCTCCTCTGTCTCCTCACTCTGCTGACTATCTCGTCTCTCTCCTCTGTATCCTCCCCATCTCCTATCTCTCTTCCGTCTTTGGTCTATCTCCTCGATGTGTAGCACTAAACACTCAGTGGTACTTGTACTAAAGACTTTTCACAGCCAAAACCGCAAGCCCTACTTGAGTTTGTGAGAATCTCGTTGAAGAGCGTTATTAAGACAGCAAAAAAAACTCGCTAGGGAGAACGATGTGTGACCAAAGAAGAAACACTGAGCTCTGTCTCCTCTCTATCTCCACTGTTTCCTCTCTCTCTCCTCTGTCTCCTCTCTAAATCCTCTCTCTCCGCTGTCTCCTCTCTCTCGCTGTCTCCTCTCAATGTCCTCTCTCACCTCTGTCTCCTCTCTATGTCTTTATCTCTCCTCTGTCTCTTCTCTGTCTTCTTTCTCTCTGTCTCCCTCCCTATATCCTCTATCTTGTCTATCTCCTCTCTATGTCCTCTATTCCTCTGTCTCTCTCTCTCTGTCTCTCTTTCTCTCTGTCTCCTCTCTATCTCCTCTGTCTCCTTTCTATGTCCTATCTTTTCTCTATCTCTCTCTCTAAGTCCTATCTTTCCTCTCTCTCTCTCTATCTCCCTCTGTCTGCTCTCTCTATGTCCTCTCTTTCCTCTGTCTCCTCTCTATCTACTCTGTCTCTCTCTCTATGTCCTATCTCTTCTCTGTCTCCCTCTCTATGTCCTATCTTTCTCTCTCTCCTCTCTATCTTCTCCGTCTCTCTCTCTATGTCCTCTCTTTCCTCTGTCTCCCTCTCCATTTCTCTGTCTCCCTCTCTATGTCTCCTCTGTCTCCCTCTCTATCTCCTCTGTCTCCTCTCTTTCCCTGTCTCCCTCTCTATCTCCCTCTCTATGTCCTCTCTTTCCTCTGTCTCTCTCTCTATCTCCTCTGTCTCCCTCTCTGTGTCCTCTCTTTCCTCTGTCTCCTCTCTATCTCCTCTGTCTCCTCTCTATGTCCTCTGTCTCCTCTGTATCTCCTCTGTCTCATCTCTGTCCTCTGTCTCCGCTCTATCTCCTCTGTCTCTCTCTCTATGTCCTCGCTTTCTTCTGTCTCCTCTCTATCTCCTCTGTCGCCGCTCTATGTCCTCTCTTTCCTCAGTCTCCTCTCTATCCCCTCTGTCTCCTCTCTATTTCCTCTGTTGCCTCTGTATGGCCTCTCTCTCCTCCGTCTCCTCTGTCTCCTCTCTTTCCGCTGTCTTTTCTCTATTTCCTCTCTCTCCTCTGTCTCAGTCTCTTCTATACCTCGTCTCTCTCCTCGATCTCCTTTCTTTCCGCTGCCTCCTATCTGTCGTCTATCGCTTCTCTGTTTCCTCTCTATGTCCTTTCTGTCCTCTGTCTCCTCTCTATCTCCACTGTCTCCTCTCTATGTCACCTCTTTCCTCTGTCTCCACTCTATCTCCTCTGTCTCCTCTCTATGTCCTCTCTCTCCTCTGTCTCCTGGCTATCTCCTCTGTCTCCTCTCTGTCCTTCGTCTCCGCTCTATCTCCTCTGTCTCCTCTCTATGTCCTCTATTTCCTCCGTCTCCTCTCTATCTCCTCTGTCTCTTGTCTATGTCCTCTCTCTCCTCTGTCTCAGTCTCTTCTATACCTCGTCTCTCTCCTCGATGTCCTCTCTCTCCTCTGTCTCCTATCTGTCTTCTGTCGCTTCTCTGTCTCCTCTCTATGTCCTGTCTCTCCTCTCTATGTCCTATCTCCCCTCTGTCTTCTCTCTATGTCCCTACTCTCCTCTCTAAGTCCCCACTCTCCTCTCTATGTCCTCTTTCTCCACTGTCTCCTCTCCATCTCCTGTTTCTCCTCTGGGTCCTGTATATCTCCTCTCTATCTCTTATCTCTCTTCGGTCTCCTCTCTATAATCTCTCAATCCTTCTCTCTATGTCCTCTCTCTCCTCTGTCTCCTCTGTCTCCTCTCTATGTCCTATCTCTCCATTGTCTCTTCTCTATGTCTTCTCTCTTCTCTGTCTCCTCTCTAGCTCCTATCTCTCATCTGCCTCCTCTCTATGTCCTATCTCTCCTCTGTCTCCTCTCCATGTCCGCTCTCTACTCTCTCTTCTCTGTCTCCGCTCTCTACTCTGTCTCCTCTCTATTTCCACTCTCTCTCTCCTCTGTCTCCTCTCTATCTCCTATCGCTCATCTCCCTCCTCTGTCTCCTCTCAATGTGCTTTCTCTTATCTGTCTCCTCTCTATCTCCTATCTCTCTCTCTGACACCTTTATATGGCCTCTCTCTCTCTTCTCTCTCTGTCTCCTCTCCGTCTCCAATCTCTCCTCTCCATTTCATGTCTCTCCTCTGTCTCCTCACTCTGCTGTCTATCTCGTCTCTCTCCTCTGTATCCTCCCCATCTCCTATCTCTCTTCCGTCTTTGGTCTATCTCCTCGATGTGTAGCACTAAACACTCAGTGGTACTTGTACTAAAGACTTTTCACAGCCAAAACCGCAAGCCCTACTTGAGTTTGTGAGAATCTCGTTGAAGAGCGTTATTAAGACAGCAAAAAAAACTCGCTAGGGAGAACGATGTGTGACCAAAGAAGAAACACTGAGCTCTGTCTCCTCTCTATCTCCACTGTTTCCTCTCTCTCTCCTCTGTCTCCTCTCTAAATCCTCTCTCTCCGCTGTCTCCTCTCTCTCGCGGTCTCCTCTCAATGTCCTCTCTCACCTCTGTCTCCTCTCTATGTTTTATCTCTCCTCTGTCTCTTCTCAATGTCTTTTTTCTCTTCTGTCTCCTCCCTATTTCCTCTATCTTGTTTATCTCCTCTCTATGTCCTCTATTTCCTCTGTCTCTTCTCTATGTCCTCTATGTCATCTCTTTCCTCTGTCTCCTCTCTATCTCCTCTGTCTCCTTTCTATGTCCTATCTTTTCTCTATCTCCTCTCTAAGTCCTATCTTTCCTCTCTCTCCTCTCTATCTCCTCTGTCGCCTCTCTATGTCCTCTATTTCCTCTGTCTCCTCTCTATCTACTCTGTCTCCTCTCTATGTCCTATCTTTTCTCTGTCTCCTCTCTATGTCCTATCTTTCCTCTCTCTCCTCTCTATCTTCTCCGTCTCCTCTCTATGTCCTCTCTTTCCTCTGTCTCCTCTCCATTTCCTCTGTCTCCTCTCTATGTCCTCTGTCTCCTCTCTATCTCCTCTGTCTCCCTCTCTTTCCGCTGTCTCCTCTCTATCTCCCTCTCTATGTCCTCTATCTCCTCTGTCTCCTCTCTATCTCATCTGTCTCCTCTCTATGTCCTCTCTTTCCTCTGTCTCCTCTCTATCTCCTCTGTCTCCTCTCTGTCTCCTCTGTCTCCTCTGTATCTCCTCTGTCTCATCTCTGTCCTCTGTCTCCGCTCTATCTCCTCTGTCTCCCTCTCTATGTCCTCGCTTTCTTCTGTCTCCTCTCTATCTCCTCTGTCGCCGCTCTATGTCCTCTCTTTCCTCAGTCTCCTCTCTATCCCCTCTGTCTCCTCTCTATTTCCTCTGTTGCCTCTGTATGGCCTCTCTCTCCTCCGTCTCCTCTGTCTCCTCTCTTTCCGCTGTCTTTTCTCTATTTCCTCTCTCTCCTCTGTCTCAGTCTCTTCTATACCTCGTCTCTCTCCTCGATCTCCTTTCTCTCTCTGCTGCCTCTCTATCTGTCGTCTATCCTTCTCTGTCTCCTCTCTATGTCCTTTCTGTCCTCTGTCTCCCTCTATCTCCTCTGTCTCCTCTCTATGTCACTCTCTCTCTGTCTCCCCTCTATCTCCTCTGTCTCCTCTCTATGTCCTCTCTCCTCTGTCTCCCTCTATCTCCTCTGTCTCCTCTCTGTCCTTCGTCTCGCTCTATCTCCTCTGTCTCCTCTCTATGTCATCTCTCTCCTCCGTCTCCTCTCTATCTCCTCTGTCTCCTCTCTATGTCCTCTCTCTCCTCTGTCTCGTCTCTCTCTCCTCGTCTCTCTCTCTCGATGTCCTCTCTCTCTCTGTCTCCTCTCTGTCTTCTGTCGCTTCTCTGTCTCCCTCTCTATGTCCTGTCTCTCCTCTATGTCCTATCTCCCTCTGTCTCCTCTCTATGTCCCTCTCTCTCTCTCTGTCTCCTCTCTCTCTATGTCCTCTTTCTCCCTGTCTCCTCTCTATCTCCTGTCTCTCCCTCTGGGTCCTGTATATCTCCTCTCTATCTCCTCTCTCTCCTCGGTCTCCTCTCTATAATCTCTCAGTCCTTCTCTCTATGTCCTCTCTCTCCTCTGTCTCCTCTCTAACTCTCATCTCTCCTCTATCTCCCTCTCTGTCTCTCTCTCTCTCTGTCTCTCTCTGTCTCTCTCTCTCTCTGTCTCCCTCTTATGTCCTCTCTCTCCTCTGTCTCCTCTCTATGTCCTATCTCTCCATTGTCTCCTCTCTATGTCCTCTCTTTCTCTGTCTCCTCTCTACTCCTCTCTCTCATCTGCCTCCCTCTATGTCCATCTCTCTCTCTGTCTCTCTCATGTCCGCTCTCTACTCTCTCTTCTGTGTCTCCGCTCTCTACTCTGTCTCCCTCTCTATTTCCTCTCTATTTCCTCTCTCTCCTCTTTATCTCCTCTGTCGCCTCTCTATGTCCCTCTGTCTCCACTCTCCTCTCTATCTCTCTGCCGCCTCTCTATTTTCTCTGTCTCCTCTCTATGTCCTCTCTCTCCTCTGTCTCCTCTCCATATCCTCTGTCTCCTCTCTATATCCTCTGTCTCTCTCTTTCCGCTGTCTCCTCTGTCTCTCTCTCTATGTCCTCTGTCTCTGTCTCTCTATCTCATCTGTCTCCTCTCTATGTCCTCTCTTTCCTCTGTCTCCTCTCTATCTCCTCTGTCTCCTCTTATGTCCTCTGTCTCCCTCTATCTCCTCTGTCTCCTCTCTCTCTCTCTGTCTCCTCTCTATCTCCTCTGTCTCTCTCTCTATGTCCCTGTCTCTCTCTCTCCTCTCTATCTCCTCTGTCTCGCTCTATGTCCTCTCTCTCGTCTCCTCTCTATCTCCTCTGTCTCCTCTCTATGTCCTCTCTCCCTTCTGTCTCTCTCTCTCTCTCTGTCTCTCTCTATCTCCTCTGTTTCCTCTGTATGTCTCTCTCTCTCGTCTCTCTCTATCTCCCTCTGTCTCTCTCTCTCTGTCTCTCTCTTCCTCTGTCTCCTCTCATTCTCTCTCCCTCTATGTCCTCTCCTCCTGTCGTATCTCTCTATCTCCTCTGTCTCCTCTCTATGTCCTTTCTGTCCTCTGTCTCCTCTCTGTCCTTTCTGTCCTCTTTCTATCTCTCTCTCTCTGTCTCTTTCCTCTGTCTCCCTCTGTCCTCTCTCTTCTCCTCTCTATCTCCTCTGTCTCCCTCTCTATATCCTCTGTCTCTCTCTATGTCTTCTCTCTCCTCTGTCTCTCTCTATTTCCTCTGTTTCTCTAGTCCTCTCTTCTGTCTCCCTCTCTATTCCTTTCTGTCTCTCTCTCTATGTCCTTTCTGTCCTCTGTCTCTCTCTATCTCTCTCTCTGTCTCCTCTCTATGTCCTCTCTGTCTCTGTCTCTCTCTCTCTCTCTCTCTCTCTCTCTCTCTCTGTGTCCCTCTCTATCTCTCTGTCTCCCTCTGTGTCTCTCTGTCTCTCTCTGTCTCTCTGTCTCTCTTCTCTTCTCCTCTCTGTCTCTCTCTATCTCTCTCTGTGTCTCTCTGTCTATCTCCTCTCTCTCTCTTCTCTCTCTATGTCTCTCTGTCTCCCTCTGTCTCTCTCTATCTTCTGTCTCTCTCTGTCTCCTCTCTTCTCTTCTCTCTCTGTCTCTCTCTGTCTCTCTCTCTCTCTCTGTCTCTCTCTTCTCCTCTGTCTCTCCTCTGTCTCCCTCTGTCTCCTCTCTGTCTCTCTTCCTTCTGTCTCCTCTCTATCTCTCTGTCTCCTCTATCTCCTCTGTCTCTCTCTGTCTCTGTCTCCCTCTATCTCCTTGTCTCTCTCTATGTCCTCTCTCTCTGTCTCTCTCTTTCTACCTCTCTCTCTCCTCTGTCTCTTTCTCCTATCTTCTCTCTATCTTCTCTGTCTCTCTCTGTTCCTTCTCTGTCTCTCTGTCTCTCTCTTATCTCCACTGTCTCCCTCTCTATGTCTCTCTTTCCTCTGTCTCCTCTCTATTTCCTCTGTCTCCTCTCTATGTCCTCTCTCTCTCTGTCTCCTCTCTATCTCCTCTTGTCTCTCTCTCTCCTCTGTCTCCTCTCTATCTCCTCTGTCTCCTCTCTATGTCCCTCCTTCTCTTGTCTCTCTCATCTCTCTGTCTCCTCTCTATGTCCTCTGTTTCTCTCTGTCTCAGTCTCTCTCTATATCCTCGTCTCTCTCTCTCTCGATCTCCTCTCTCTCTCTCCTCTGTCTCTCTTCTCCTCTGTCTCTCTCTGTCTCCTCTCTATGTCCTGTCTGTCTCCTCTCTATGTCCTCTCTCCCCTCTGTCTCCCTCTCTATGTCCCCTGTCTCCTCTCTATGTCCCCTCTCTCCTCTCTATGTCCTCTCTCTCCTCTGTCTCCTCTCTATCTCTCTGTCTCTCTCTCTGGGTCCTTCTATCTCTCTCTCTATCTCTCTATCTCTCCTCGTCTCCTCTCTATATCTCTCATCTGTTCTCTCTATGTCCTCTCTCTCCTCTGTCTCCTCTCTATCTCCCTGTCTCCTCTATCTCTCTCTATGCTCTCTCTCTCCCTCTGTCTCCTCTCTATCTCCTCTCTCTCCTCTGTCTCCTCTCTATGTCCCTCTCTCTCTCTCTCTGTCTCCTCTCTATGTCCTATCTCTCCTTGTCTCTTCTCTATGTCCTCTCTCCTCTCTGTCTCCTCTCTACACTATCTCTCATCTGTCTCCTCTCTATGTCCTCTGTCTCCTCTGTCTCCTCTCTATCTCCTTCTCTCTCTCTCGGTCTCTCTCTATCTCCTCTCTATCTCCTCTCTCTCTCTCTGTCTCCTCTCTATCATCCTCTCTCTCCTCTGTCTCCTCTCTATGTCCTCTTTCTCCTCTGTCTCCTCTCTAACTCCCTCTCTCTGTCTGCATCTCTCTATGCTCTCTTTCTCCTCTGTTTCTCTCTATCTCCTCTCTCCCTTCTGTCTCCTCTCTATGTCCTCTCTTTGTCCTCTTTTTCCTCTGTCTCCTCTCTATCTCCTATCGCTCATCTCTCTCCTCTGTCTCCTCTCAATGTGCTTTCTCCTATCTGCCTCCTCTCTATCTCCTATCTCTCCTCTGACACCTCTATATGGCCTCTCTCTCCTCTCTCTCTGTCTCCTCTCCGTCTCCAACCTCTCCTCTCCATTTCATCTCTCTCCTCGGTCTCCTCACTCTGCTGTCTATCTCGTCTCTCTCCTCTGTATCCTCTCCATCTCCTATCTCTCTTCCGTCTTTTGTCTATCTCCTCGGTGTGTAGCACTAAACACTCAGTGGTACTTGTACTAAAGACTTTTCACAGCCAAAACCGCAAGCCCTACTTGAGTTTGTGAGAATCTCGTAGAAGAGCGCTATTAAGACAGCACAAAAAAACTCGCTAAGGGGAACGATGTGTGACCAAAGAAGAGACACTGAGCGAGGGAGAAAGAGTCTGAGGAACATCAGCTGATACATCTCCTCTCCCTTTTAGTCTCCTCTCTATCTCCCTCTCTCTCCTCTGTCTCCTCTCTATCTCCTCTGTCTCCTCTCTCTGTCCTCTCTCTCCCTCTCTAGCTCTCTCTCTCTCCTCTGTCTCCTCTCTATGTCGTCTGTCTCCTTTGTCTCCTCTCTTTTTCCTCTCTCTCCTCTGTCCTCTCTTTCTATCTCTCTCTCTGTCTCTCTCTCTATGTCCTCTCTCTCTCCTCTGTCTCTCTCTATGTCCTATCTCTCCTCTGTCTCTCTCTATGTCTCTCTCTCTCCTCTGTCTCCTCTCTATGTCCTCTATCTCTCCTCTGTCTCCTCTCTATGTCTCTCTCTCTCCCTCTGTCTCCTCTCTATGTCCTCTCTCTCTCCTCTGTCTCCCTCTCTATCTCCTCTCTCTCCTCTGTCTCCTCTCTCTCTCTGTCTCCTCTCTATGTCCCTCTCTCTCTCCTCTGTCTCCCTCTCTATGTCTCTCTCTCTCCTCTGTCTCCTCTCTATGTCCTCTCTCTCTCTCTCCTCTGTCTCCTCTCTATCTCCTCTGTCTCTGTCTCTCTGTCTCCTCTCTATGTCCTCTCTTTCCTCTGTCTCCTCTCTATCTCCTCTGTCTCCCTCTATGTCTCTCTCTGTCTCCTCTCTCTGTCTCTCTCTCTGTCTCTCTCTATCTCTGTCTCTCTCTCTATCTCTCTCTCCTCTGTCTCCTCTCTATCTCCTCTGTCTCCTCTCTATGTCCTCTCTTTCCTCTGTCTCCTCTCTATCTCCTCTGTCGCCTCTCTATGTCCTCTGTCTCTCTGTCTCCTCTCTATCTCCTCTGTCTCCCTCTCTATCTCTCTCTGTCTCCTCTCTATGTCCTCTCTGTCCTCTGTCTCCTCTCTATCTCCTCTGTCTCTCTCTCTATGTCCTATCTCTCTTCTGTCTCCTCTCTATGTCTCTGTCTCTCTGTCTCTCTCTGTCTCTCTCTATCTCCTATCTCTTCTGTCTCTCTCTATGTCTCTCTCTCTCCTCTGTCTCCTCTCTATCTCTCTCGTCTCCTCTGTCTCTCTCTCTCTATCTCTCTCTCTCTCTGTCTCCTCTCTATCTCCTCTGTCTCCTCTCTATGTCTCTCTCTCTCTCTGTCTCCTCTCTATCTCCTCTGTCTCTCTCTCTCTCTCTCTCTCCTCTGTCTCCTCTCTATGTCTCTCTCTCTCTGTCTCCCTCTCTGTCTCCTCTCTTCTCCTCTGTCTCCTCTCTATCTCCTCTCTGTCTCCTCTGTCTCTCTCTGTCTCCTCTCTCTCCTCTCTGTCTCCTCTCTCTCCTCTCTGTCTCCTCTCTCTCCTCTCTCTCTCTCTCTGTCTCTCTCTCTCCTCTGTCTCCTCTCTTCTCCTCTTCTCCTCTCTATGTCCTCTCTCTCCTCTGTCTCCTCTCTATCTCTCTCTGTCTCTCTCTCTATGTCCTCTCTCTCCCTCTGTCTCCTCTCTATCTCTCTCTCTTGTCTCTCTCTATCTCTCTGTCTCTCTCCTCTCTATGTCCTCTCTCTCTCTGTCTCCTCTCATCTCCTCTGTCTCCTCTGTATCCTCTGTCTCCTCTCTATGTCCTCTCTCTCCCTCTGTCTCCTCTCTATCTCTCTCTCTGTCTCCTCTCTATGTCCTCTCTCTCCTCTGTCTCCTCTCTCTATGTCCTCTCTCTCCTCTGTCTCCTCTCTATGTCCTCTGTCTCTCTCTGTCTCTCTCTCTCCTCTCTCTCCTCTGTCTCCTCTCTATGTCCTCTCTCTCTCTGTCTCCTCTCTATGTCCTCTCTCTCTCCTCTGTCTCCCTCTCTGTCTCTCTCTGTCTCCTCTATGTCCTCTCTCTCTCTGTCTCCTCTCTATCCTCTTCTCTCTCTCTCTCTCTCTCTGTCTCCTCTCTATCTCCTCTGTCTCCTCTCTATGTCCTCTCTCTGTCTCTCTCTATTTCCTCTGTCTCTCTCTCTGTCTCCCTCTCTGTCCCTCTCTTGTCTCTCTCTATCTCCTCTCTCTCTCTGTCTCTCTCTCTGTCTCTCTCTGTCTCCTCTCTATCTCCTCTGTCTCCTCTCTATGTCTCTCTCTCCTCTGTCTCCTCTCTATCTCCTCTGTCTCTCTCTCTCTCTATGTCCTCTCTCTCCTCTCTGTCTCTCTCTGTCTCTCTATGTCTCTCTCTCTGTCTCTCTGTCTCTCTCTCTCTGTCTCTCTCTCTATGTCTCTCTCTCCTCTGTCTCTCTCTATGTCCTCTCTGTCTCTGTCTCTCTCTATCTCCTCTGTCTCCTCTCTATGTCTCTCTCTCTCTCTGTCTCTCTCTCTATCTCCTCTCTGTCTCCTCTCTGTCTCTTCTTTCCCTCTGTCTCTCTCTGTCTCCTCTCTATGTCCTCTATTTCCTCCGTCTCCTCTCTATCTCCTCTGTCTCCTCTCTATGTCCTCTCTCTCCTCTGTCTCAGTCTCTTCTATACCTCGTCTCTCTCCTCGATCTCCTCTCTCTCCTCTGTCTCCTATCTGTCTTCTATCTGTCTCTCTGTCTCCTCTCTGTCCTGTCTCTCCTCTCTATGTCCTTCTCTCCTCTGTCTCCTCTCTATCTCTCTCTCTCTCTCCTCTCTATGTCCTCTCTCTCCTCTGTCTCCTCTCTATCTCCTATCTCTCTCTCTGTCTCCTCTCTATGTCCTCTCTCTCCTCTGTCTCTCTCTATCTCCCTCTCTCTCTCTGTCTCCTCTCTATGTCCTCTCTCCTCTGTCTCCTCTGTCTCCTCTCTATGTTCTCTCTCTCCGTCTGTCTCTCTCTCTATGTCCTCTCTCTCCTCTGTCTCCTCTCTATACTCCTCATCTCTCCTCTGTCTCCTCTCTATGTCCTCTTTCTCCTCTGTCTCCTCTCCATCTCTCCTCTCTATCTCCTCTCTCTCTCTGTCTCCGTCTCTCTCTCTCTGTCTCCTCTCTATGTCCTCTCTTTCCTCTCTCTGTCTCCTCTCTATCTCCTATCGCTCATCTCTCTCCTCTGTCTCCTCTCAATGTGCTTTCTCTTATCTGTCTCCTCTCTATCTCCTATCTCTCCTCTGACACCTCTATATAGCCTCTCTCTCCTCTCTCTCTGTCTCCACTCCGTCTCCAACCTCTCCTCTCCATTTCATCGCTCTCCTCTGTCTCCTCACTCTGCTGTCTATCTCGTCTCTCGTCTGTATCCTCTCCATCTCCTATCTCTCTTCCGTCTTTTGTCTATCTCCCTCGGTGTGTAGCACTAAACACTCAGTGGTACTTGTACTAAAGACTTTTCACAGCCAAAACCGCAAGTCCTACTTGAGTTTGTGAGAATCTCGTAGAAGAGCGCTATTTAGACAGCACAAAAAAAACTCGCTAAGGGGAACGATGTGGGACCAAAGAAGAGACACTGAGCGAGAGAGAAAGAGTCTGAGTCCTCACTGATCTCCTCTCCGTCTCCTCTCTATCTCCCTCTCTCTGTTTCTCTCTCCTCTGTCTCTCTCTCTCTCTCTCTAGCTCCTCTCTCTCCTCTGTCTCCTCTCTATGTCGTCTGTCTCCTTTGTCTCCTCTCTTTTCCTCTCTCTCCTCTGCCTCCTTTCTATGTTCTATCTCTCCTCCGTCACCTCTCTATGTCCTCTCTTTCCTATGTCTCCTCTCTATTTCTTCTCTCTCTGTCTCTTCTCTATGTCCTCTCTCTCCTCTGTCTCTCTCTCTCCTCTGTCTCTCTTCCTCTGTCTCCCTCTCTATCTCCTCTGTCTCCTCTCTATGTCCTCTGCTCTCCTCTGTCTCCTCTCTATCTCCCTGTCTCCTCTCTATGTCCTCTCTTTACTCTGTCTCCCTCTCTATCTCCTCTGTCTCCTCTCTTTCCTCTGTGTCCTCTCTATCTCCTCTCTATGTCCTCTATTTCCTCTGTCTCCCTCTATCTCATCTGTCTCTCTCTCTGTCCTCTCTTTCCTCTGTCTCCTCTCTATCTCCTCTGTCGCCTCTCTGCGTCCCTCTATCTCTCTCTCTCTCTATCTTCTCTGCCTCCTCTCTATCTTCTCCGTCTCCTCTCTATGTGCTCTCTTTCTCTGTCTCCCTCTATCTCCTCTGTCTCTTCTCTATGTCCTCTGTCTCTCTCTGTCTCCTCTGTCTCTCTCTTTCGCTGTCTCTCTCTATCTGCTCTCTATGTCCTCTCTCTCTCTGTCTCTTCTGTATCTCTTCTGTCTCTCTCTATGTCCTTTCTGTCCTCTGTCTCCTCTCTATGTCTTTCTGTCGTCTGTCTCTCTCTATTTCTCTGTCTTCTCTGAATGTCCTTTCTCTCCCTCTCTATGTCCTCTCCCTCCTCCGTCTCTTCTGTGTCTCATCTGTATGTCCTTTCTGTCCTCCGTCTCCCTCTCTGTCTTTTCTGTCCTCTGTCTCTCTCTATTTCTCTGTCTTCTCTCTGTCCTCCGTCTCCGCTCTATCTCCTCTGTCTCCTCTCTATGTCTCGCTCTCTCTGTCTCTCTCTGTCTCCTCTGTCGTCTCTCTGTGTCTCTCTCTCTCTCTGTCTCCTCTCTATCTCCACTGTCTCCTCTCTGTGTCCTCGTTTCTCTCTGTCTCCTCTCTATCTCCTCTGTCTCCTCTCTATGTCCTGTCTTTCCTCAGTCTCCTCTCTATCCCGTCTTTCTCCTCTCTATGTCCACTCTCTCATCTGTCTCTCTCTCTATCTCTCTCTGTCTCCTCTCTCTCTCTCTCTGTTTCCTCTCTATGTCTCTCTCTCCTCTGTCTCCTCTTTAGCTCTCTCTGCCACCTCTCTTTCCGCTGTCTTCTCTCTTTACCTCTGTCTCCTGTCAATATCCTTTCTCTCCCTCTCTATGTCCTCTCCCTCCTCCGTCTCTTCTCTATCTCCTCTGTCTCCTCTCTATGTCCTTTCTGTCCTCTGTCTCCTCTCTATGTCCTTTCTGTCCTCTGTCTCCTCTCTATCTCCTCTGTCTCCTCTCTATCTCCTCTGTCTCCCTCTCTATGTCCTCTCTCTCTCTCTGTCTCCTCTCTATCTCCACTGTCTCCCTCTCTTTCCGCTGTCTCTTCTCTATCTCCCTCTGTCTCCTCGCTATGTCCTCGCTTTCCTCTGTCTCCTCTCTATCTCCCCTGTCGCCTCTCTATGTCCTCTCTTTCCTCTCTATCTCCTCTGTCTCCTCTCTTTCCGCTGTCTCCTCTCTATTTCCTCTCTCTCCTATCTATGTCCTATCTTTCCTCTATCTCCTCTCTATCTCCTCTGTCTCCTCTGTATCTCCTCTGTCGCCTCTCTATGTCCTCTCTTTCCTCTGTCTCCTCTCTATCTCCTCTGTCTCCTCTGTATCTCCCCTGTCGCCTCTCCATGTCCTCTATTTCCTCTGTCTCCTCTCAATGTCCTTTCTCTCCTCTCTATGTCCTCTCCCTCCTCCGTCATCTCTCTATCTCCTCTCTATGTCCTCTCTCTGCTCTGTCTTCTCTCTATTTCCTCTGCCTCCTCTCTTTGTCCTCTCTTTCCTCTGTCTCCTCTCTATCTCCTCTCTCCTCTGTCTCCTCTCCATTTCCTATGTCTCCTCTCTATGTCCTCTCTTTCCTCTGTCTCCTCTCTATGTCATCTCTCTCCTCTGTCGCCTCTTTATTTCCTCTGTCTCCTCTCTATGTCCTTTCCGTCCTCTCCATCTCCTCTATCTCCCCGGTCTCCTCTCTAGCACAACTCTCCTGTGTCTCTTATCTATCTTTTATCTCCGCTCTGTCTCCTGTCTATGTCTTCTCTCTCTTCTCTATCTCCTATCTCTCCGCTGTCTCCTCTCTATGTCCTCTCCCTCTTCTGTCTCCCGTCTATGTCCTCTCTCTCCTCAGTCTCCTCTATGTCTGCTCTCTTCTCGGTCTCCCCTCCAGCTCCTCTCTCCACACTGTGAACTATTTTTCTTCTATCGCTCCTCTCTCTCCACACGATCTCCTCTATCTCCTCTCTATCTCCTATCTCTCCTTTGTCTCCTCTCTTTGTCTAATCGCTCCTATCTCTCCTCTGATTCCTCTCTATGTTCTCTCGCTCCCCTATGTCTCCTCTCTATCATCTCTCTTCTCTGTCTCCTCTCTCTCCTCTGTATTCTTTTTAACTCCTATCTCTCCTCGGTCTCCTTTCCATCTCCGCTGTCTCCTCTCTACTTCCTCTTTCTCCTCTGTCTTCTCTCTATGTCCTCTCTCTCCTCTGTCTCCTCTCCTTCTCCTCTCTCTCCTCTGCCGACTCTCTAGCTCATCTCGATCCTCTGTCTCCTCCCTATGTCCACTCTCTCCTCAGTCTCATCTATACCTCCTCTCTCTCCTCGATCTCCTCTCTAGCGCCTCTCTCTCCTCTGTCTCCTATCTGTCTTCTATCGCTTCTCTGTCTCCTCTCTACGTCCTATCTCCCCTCTGTCTCCTCTCTTTGTCCCCACTCTCCTCTCTAAGTACCCACTCTTCTCTCTATCTCTTCTTTCTCCACTGTCTCCTCTCCATCTCCTGTTTCTCCTCTGGGTCCTGTATATCTCCTCTCTATCTCCTATCTCTCCTCGGTCTCCTCTCTATAATCTCTCAATCCGCTGTCTTCTCTCTATGTCCTCTCTCTTCTCTGTCTCCTCTCTAACTCCCATCTCTCCTCTGCCTCCTCTCTATGCCCTCTCTCTCCTCTGTTTCCTCTCTATCTCCTCTCTCCCCTCTGTGTCCTCTCTATGTCCTCTCTTTTTCCTCTGTCTCCTCTCTATATCCTATCGCTCATCTCTCTCCTCTGTCTCCTCTCAATGTGCTTTCTCTTATATGTTTCCTCTCTATCTCCTATCACTCCTCTGACACCTCTATATAGCCTCTCTCTCCTCTCTCTCTGTCTCCTCTCCGTCTCCAACCTCTCCTCTCCATTTCATTTCTCTCCTCTGTCTCCTCACTCTGCTGTCTATCTCGTCTCTCCTCTGTATCCGCTCCATCTCCTATCTCTCTTCCGTCTTTTGTCTATCTCCTCGGTGTGTAGCACTAATCACTCAGTGGTACTTGTACTAAAGTCTTTTCACAGCCAAAACCGCAAGCCCTACTTGAGTTTGTGAGAATCTCGTAGAAGAGCGCTATTAAGACAGCACAAAAAAACTCGCTAAGGGGAACGATGTGTGACCAAAGAAGAGACACTGAGCGAGAGAGAAAGAGTCTGAGTCCTCTCTATCTCCTCTGTCTCCTCTCCATCTTCACTGTTTCCTCTCTCTGTCCTCTCTCTCCTCTCTAGCTCCTCTCTCTCCTCTGTCTCCTCTCTATGTCGTCTGTCTCCTTTATCTCCTCTCTTTTTCCTCTCTCTCCTCTGCCTCCTTTCTATCTGCTCTCCTCTGTCTCCTCTCCTCTGTCTCCTCTCTATGTTCTATCTCTCCTCTGTCTCTTCTCTATGTCTTTACTCTCCTCTGTCGCCCCTCTAACTCCTATCTCTCCTCTGTCTCCTTTCTATGTTCTATCTCTCCTCTGTCACCTCTCTATGTCCTCTCTCTCTCCTCCGTCTCCTCTCTATCTCCTCTCTCTCCGCTGTCTCCTCTCAACGTCCTCTCTCACCTCTGTCTCCTCTCTATGTTCTATCTCTCCTCTGTCTCTTCTCTATGTCTTTTTTCTCCTCTGCCTCCTCCCTATTTCCTCTATCTTGTTTATCTCCTCTCTATGTCCTCTCTTTCCACTGTCTCCTCTCTACCTCCTCTGTCGCCTCTCTATGTCCTCTCTCTCCTCTGTCTCCTCTCTATTTCCTCTGTCTCTTCTCTATGTCCTCTCTTTCCTCTATGTCCTCTCTTTCCTCTATTTGCTCCCTATCTCCTCTGTCTCCTCTCTATGTCTTATCTTTCCTCTTTCTCCTCTCTATGTCCTCGCTTTCCTCTGTCTCCTCTCTATCTCCCCTGTCGCCTCTCTATGTCCTCTCTTTCCTCTGTCTCCTCTCTATCTCCTATCTCTCCTCTGTCTCCTCTCTTTGTCTAATCGCTCCTATCTCTCTTCTGATTCCTCTCTATGTTCTCTCGCTCCCCTATGTCTCCTCTCTATCATCTCTCTTCTCTGTCTCCTCTCTCTCCTCTGTATTCTTTTTAACTCCTATCTCTCCTCGGTCTCCTTTCCATCTCCGCTGTCTCCTCTCTACTTCCTCTTTCTCCTCTGTCTTCTCTCTATGTCCTCTCTCTCCTCTGTCTCCTCTCCTTCTCCTCTCTCTCCTCTGCCGACTCTCTAGCTCATCTCGATCCTCTGTCTCCTCCCTATGTCCACTCTCTCCTCAGTCTCATCTATACCTCCTCTCTCTCCTCGATCTCCTCTCTAGCGCCTCTCTCTCCTCCGTCTCCTATCTGTCTTCTATCGCTTCTCTGTCTCCTCTCTACGTCCTATCTCCCCTCTGTCTCCTCTCTTTGTCCCCACTCTCCTCTCTAAGTACCCACTCTTCTCTCTATCTCTTGTTTCTCCACTGTCTCCTCTCCATCTCCTGTTTCTCCTCTGGGTCCTGTATATCTCCTCTCTATCTCCTATCTCTCCTCGGTCTCCTCTCTATAATCTCTCAATCCGCTGTCTTCTCTCTATGTCCTCTCTCTCCTCTGTCTCCTCTCTAACTCCCATCTCTCCTCTGCCTCCTCTCTATGCCCTCTCTCTCCTCTGTTTCCTCTCTATCGCCTCTCTCCCCTCTGTGTCCTCTCTATGTCCTCTCTTTTTCCTCTGTCTCCTCTCTATATCCTATCGCTCATCTCTCTCCTCTGTCTCCTCTCAATGTGCTTTCTCTTATATGTCTCCTCTCTATCTCCTATCACTCGTCTGACACCTCTATATAGCCTCTCTCTCCTCTGTCTCTGTCTCCTCTCCGTCTCCAACCTCTCCTCTCCATTTCATCTCTCTCCTCTGTCTCCTCACTCTGCTGTCTATCTCGTCTCTCCTCTGTATCCGCTCCATCTCCTATCTCTCTTCCGTCTTTTGTCTATCTCCTCGGTGTGCAGCACTAAACACTCAGTGGTACTTCTACTAAAGTCTTTTCACAGCCAAAACCGCAAGCCCTACTTGAGTTTGTGAGAATCTCGTAGAAGAGCGCTATTAAGACAGCACAAAAAAACTCGCTAAGGGGAACGATGTGTGACCAAAGAAGAGACACTGAGCGAGAGAGAAAGAGTCTGAGTCCTCTCTATCTCCTCTGTCTCCTCTCCATCTCCACTGTTTCCTCTCTCTGTCCTCTCTAGCTCCTCTCTCTCCTCTGTCTCCTCTCTATGTCGTCTGTCTCCTTTGTCTCCTCTCTTTTTCCTCTCTCTCCTCTGCCTCCTTTCTATCTGCTCTCTCTCCTCTGTCTCCTCTCTATGTTCTATCTCTCCTCTGTCTCTTCTCTATGTCTTTTCTCTCCTCTGTCGCCCCTCTAACTCCTATCTCTCCTCTGTCTCCTTTCTATGTTCTATCTCTCCTCTGTCACCTCTCAACGTCCTCTCTCACCTCTGTCTCCTCTCTATGTTCTATCTCTCCTCTGTCTCTTCTCTATGTCTTTTTTCTCCTCTGCCTCCTCCCTATTTCCTCTATCTTGTTTATCTCCTCTCTATGTCCTATCTTTCCTCTGTCTCCTCTCTACCTCCTCTGTCGCCTCTCTATGTCCTCTCTCTCCTATGTCTCCTCTCTATTTCCTCTGTCTCTTCTCTATGTCCTCTCTTTCCTCTATGTCCTCTCTTCCTCTGTTTCCTCTCTATCTCCTCTGTCTCCTCTCTATGTCTTATCTTTCCTCTTTCTCCTCTCTATGTCTTCGCTTTCCTCTGTCTCCTCTCTATCTCCCCTGTCGCCTCTCTATGTCCTCTCTTTCCTCTGTCTCCTCTCTATCTCCTCTGTCTCCTCTCTATCCCTTCTGTCTCCTCTCTTTCCACTGTGTCCTCTCTATCTCCTCTCTATGTCCTCTATTTCCACTGTCTCCTCTCTATCTCATCTGTCTCCTCTCTATGTCCTCTCTTTCCTCTATGTCCTCTCTTTCGTCTATGTCCTCTCTTTTCTCTGTTTCCTCTCTATCTCCACTGTCTCCTCTCTTTGTCCTATCTTTCCCCTGTCTCCTCTCTATGTCCTCGCTTTCCTCTGTCTCCTCTCTATCTCCCCTGTCGCCTCTCTATGTCCTCTCTATCTCCTCTGTCTCCTCTCTATCTCCGCTGTCTCCTCTCTGTACTCTGTCTCCGCTCTATCTCCTCTCTCTCCTTTCTATGTCCTCTCTTTCCTCTGTCTCCTCTCTATCTTCTCTGTCTCCTCTCTATGTCCTCTCTTTCCTCTGTCTCCTCTCTATGTCCTCTCTCTCCTCTGTCTCCTCTCTATTTCCTCTGTCTCCTCTCTATGTCCTTTCCGTCCTCTCCATCTCCTCTATCTCCCCGGTCTCCTCTCTAGCACAACTCTCCTCTGTCTCCTATCTATCTTCTATCTCCGCTCTGTCTCCTGTCTATGTCTTCTCTCTCCTCTCTATCTCCTATCTCTCCGCTGTCTCCACTCTATGTCCTCTCCCTCTTCTGTCTCCCGTCTATGTCCTCTCTCTCCTCAGTCTCCTCTAGGTCTGCTCTCTCCTCGGTCTCCCCTCCAGCTCCTCTCTCCCCACTGTGAACTATTTTTCTTCTATCGCTCCTCTCTCTCCACACGATGTCCTCTATCTCCTGTCTATCTCCTATCTCTCCTCTGTCTCCTCTCTTTGTCTAATCGCTCCTATCTCTCCTCTGATTCCTCTCTATGTTCTCTCGCTCCCCTATATCTCCTCTCTATCATTTCTCTTCTCTGTCTCCTCTCTCTCCTCTGTATTCTTTTTAACTCCTATCGCTCCTCGGTCTCCTTTCCATCTCCTCTGACTCCTCTCTACTTCCTCTTTCTCCTCTGTCTGCTCTCTATGTCCTCTCTCTCCTCTGTCTCCTCTCCTTCTCCTCTATCTCCTCTGTTTCCTCTCTATCTCCTCTCTCCCCTCTGTCTCCTCTCTGTGTTCTCTCTTTTTCCTCTGTCTCCTCTCTATCTCCTATCCCTCCTCTGACACCTCTATATAGCCTCTCTCTCCTCTCTCTCTGTCTCCTCTCCGTCTCCAACCTCTCCTCTCCATTTCATCTCTCTCCTCTGTCTCCTCACTCTGCTGTCTATCTCGTCTCTCCTCTGTATCCGCTCCATCTCCTATCTCTCTTCCGTCTTTTGTCTATCTCCTCGGTGTGTAGCACTAAACACTCAGTGGTACTTGTACTAAAGACTTTTCACAGCCAAAACCGCAAGCACTACTTGAGTTTGTGAGAATCTCGTAGAAGAGCGCTATTAAGACAGCACAAAAAAACTCGCTAAGGGGAACGATGTGTGACCAAAGAAGAGGCACTGAGCGAGAGAGAAAGAGTCTGAGTCCTCTCTATCTCCTCTGTCTCCTCTCCATCTCCACTGTTTCCTCTCTCTGTCCTCTCTCTCCTCTCTAGCTCCTCTCTCTCTCTCTGTCTCCTCTCTATGTCGTCTGTCTCCTTTGTCTCCTCTCATTTTCCTCTCTGTCCTCTGCCTCCTTTCTATCTGCTCTCTCTCCTCTCTATCTCCTCTCTCTCCTCTCTATGTTCTATCTCTACTCTGTCTCTTCTCTATGTCTTTTCTCTCCTCTGTCGCCTCTCTTACTCCTATCTCTCCTCTGTCTCCTTTCTATGTTCTATCTCTCCTCTGTCACCTCTCTATGTCCTCTCTCTCTCCTCCGTCTCCTCTCTATCTCCACTCTCTCCGCTGTCTCGTCTCAATGTCCTCTCTCACCTCTGTCTCCTCTCTATGTTCTATCTCTCCTCTGTCTCTTCTCTATGTCTTTTTTTTCCTCTGTCTCCTCCCTATTTCCTCTATCTTGTTTATCTCCTCTCTATGTCCTCTCTTTCCTCTGTCTCCTCTCTATCTCCTCTGGCGCCTCTCTATGTCCTCTCTCTCCTCTCTATTTCCTCTGTCTTTTCTCTATGTCCTCTCTTTCCTCTATGTCCTCTCTTCCGTCTATGTCCTCTCTTTTCTAAGTTTCCTCTCTATCTCCACTGTCTCCTCTCTTTGTCCTATCTTTCCCCTGTCTCCTCTCTATGTCCTCGCTTTCCTCTGTCTCCTCTCTATCTCCTCTGTCTCCTCTCTATCTCCTCTGTCTCCTCTCTTTCCGCTGTGTCCTCTCTATCTCCTCTGTCTCCTCTCTATCTCCTCTGTCTCCTCTCTATCTTCTCTGTCGCCTCTCTATGTCCTCTCTCTCCTCTCTATTTCCTCTGTCTCTTCTCTATGTCCTCTCTTTCCTCTATGTCCTCTCTTTCGTCTATGTCCTCTCTTTCCTCTGTTTCCTCTCTATCTCCACTGTCTCCTCTCTTTGTCCTATCTTTCCCCTGTCTCCTCTCTATGTCCTCGCTTTCCTCTGTCTCCTCTCTATCTCCTCTGTCGCCTCTCTATGTCCTCTCTATCTCCTCTGTCTCCTCTCTATCTCCGCTGTCTCCTCTCTGTACTCTGTGTCCGCTCTATCTCCTCTCTCTCCTTTCTATGTCCTCTCTTTCCTCTATCTCCTCTCTATCTTCTCTGTCTCCTCTGTATCTCCTCTGTCGCCTCTCCATGTCCTCTATTTCCTTTGTCTCCTCTCAATGTCCTTTCTCTCCTCTCTATGTCCTCTCCCTCCTACGTCACCTCTCTATCTCCTCTTTATGTCCTCTCTTTCCTCTGTCTCCTCTCTATCTCATCTCTCCTTTGTCTCCTCTCTATTTCCTCTGTCTCCTCTCTATGTCCTTTCCGTCCTCTCCATCTCCTATTTCTTCCCGGTCTCCTCTCTAGCACAACTCTCCTCTGTCTCCTATCTATCTTCTATCTCCGCTCTGTCCCCTGTCTATGTCGTCTCTCTCCTCTCTATCTCCTATCTCTCCGCTGTCTCCTCTCTATGTCCTCTCCCTCTTCTGTCTCCCGTCTATGTCCTCTCTCTCCTCAGTCTCCTCTATGTCTGCTCTCTCCTCGGTCTCCCCTCCAGCTCCTCTCTCCTCACTGTGAACTATTTTTCTTCTATCGCTCCTCTCTCTCCACACGATCTCCTCTATCTCCTCTCTATCTCCTATCTCTCCTCTGTCTCCTCTCTTTGTCTAATCGCTCCTATCTCTCCTCTGATTCCTCTCTATGTTCTCTCGCTCCCCTATGTCTCCTCTCTATCATCTCTCTTCTCTGTCTCCTCTCTCTCCTCTGTATTCTTTTTAACTCCTATCTCTCCTCGGTCTCCTTTCTATCTCCTCTGTCTCCTCTCTACTTCCTCTTTCTCCTCTGTCTGCTTTCTATGTCCTCTCTCTTCTCTGTCTCCTCTCCTTCTCCTCTCTCTCCTCTGCCGACTCTCTAGCTCACCTCTCTTCTCTGTCTCCTCCCTATGTCCTCTCTCTCCTCAGTCTCTTCTATACCTCCTCTCTCTCCTCGATCTCCTCTCTAGCGCCTCTCTCTCCTCTGTCTCCTATCTGTCTTCTATCGCTTCTCTGTCTCCTCTCTATGTCCTATCTCCCGTCTGTCTCCTCTCTATGTCCCCACTCTCCTCTCTAAGTACCCACTCTTCTCTCTATGTCCTCTTTCTCCACTGTCTCCTCTCCATCTCCTGTTTCTCCTCTGGGTCCTGTATATCTCCTTTCTATCTCCTATCTCTCCTCGGTCTCTTCTCTATAATCTCTCAATCCGCTGTCTTCTCTCTATGTCCTCTCTGTCTCCTCTCTATCTCCTATCGCTCATCTCTCTCCTCTGTCTCCTCTCAATGTGCTTTCTCTTATCTGTCTCCTCACTATCTCCTATCACTCCTCTGACACCTCTATATAGCCTCTCTCTCCACTCTCTCTGTCTCCTCTCCGTCTCCAACCTCTCCTCTCCATTTCATCTCTATCCTCTGTCTCCTCACTCCGCTGTCTATCTCGTCTCTCTTCTGTATCCTCTCCATCTCCTATCTCTCTTCCGTCTTTTGTCCATCTCCTCGGTGTGTAGCACTAAACACTCAGTGGTACTTGTACTAAAGACTTTTCACAGCCAAAACCGCAAGCCCTACTTGAGTTTGTGAGAATCTCGTAGAAGAGCGCTATTAAGACAGCACAAAAAAACTCGCTAAGGGGAACGATGTGTGACCAAAGAAGAGACACTGAGCGAGAGAGAAAGAGTCTGAGGAACATCAGCTGGATACATCTCCTCCCCTTTTATGTCTCCTCTCTATCTCCTCTGTCTCCTCTCCATCTCCACTGTTTCCTCTCTCTGTCCTCTCTCTCCTCTCTAGCTCCTCTCTCTCCTCTGTCTCCACTCTATGTCGTCTGTCTCCTTTGTCTCCGGTCTTTTTCCTCTCTCTCCTCTGCCTCCTTTCTATCTGCTCTCTCTCTCCTCTCTATCTCCTCTATCTCCTCTCTCTCCTCTCTACGTCCTCTCCCTCCTTCGTCTCTTCTGTATCTCTTCTGTCTCCTCTTTATGTCCTTTCTGTACTCTGTCTCCTCTTTATGTCCTCTGTCTCCTCTCTATCTCCTCTGTCTCCTCTCTATCTCCTCTGTCTCCTCTCTGTCCTCTGTCTCCACTCTATCTCCTCTGTCTCCTCTGTCTCTCTCTTTTCTCTCTCTCTCTCTCTGTCTCCTCTCTATCTGCTCTCTCTCCTCTGTCTCCTCTCTGTGTTCTATCTCTCCTCTGTCTCTCTCTCTATGTCTTTCTCTCTCTCTGTCTCCTCTCTATGTCCTCTCTCTCCTCTGTCTCCTTCTTCTATCTCTCTCTGTCTCCTCTCTATCTCCTCTGTCTCTCTCTCTGTCTCTCTCTGTCTCTCTCTCTCTGTCTCCTCTCATGTCCTCTCTCTCCTCTGTCTCCTCTCTATCTCCCTCTGTCTGCTCTCTATGTCCTCTCTCTCCTCTGTCTCCCTCTCTATCTCTCTCTGTCTCCTCTCTTTCCTCTGTCTCTCTCTCTATCTCCCTCTCTCTGCCTCTCTATGTCCTCTCTTTCCTCTGTCTCCTCTCTATCTCCTCTGTCTCCTCTCTATGTCCTGTCCTTCCTCTGTGTCTCTCTTTATCTCTCTCTGTCTTCTCTCTATCTCCTCTGTCTCTCTCTGTATGTCCTTTCTCTCTCCTCTCTACGTCCTCTCTCTCCTCTGTCTCTCTCTGTATCTCCTCTGTCTCCTCTCTATGTCCTCTCTGTCCTCTGTCTCTCTCTCTATGTCCTTTCTGTCTCTCTGTCTCCTCTCTGTCTCTCTGTCTCCCTCTATCTCTCTCTGTCTCCTCTCTATGTCCTCTCTTTCCTCTGTCTCCTCTCTATCTCCTCTGTCTCCTCTCTATGTCTCTCTCTCTCTGTCTCTCTCTGTCTCCTCTGTCTCCTCTCTATGTCCTCTTTTCCTCTGTCTCCTCTCTATCTCCTCTGTCTCCTCTCTGTCTCTCTCTCTGTCTCTCTCTCTGTCTCCTCTCTGTCTCTCTGTCTCCTCTCTATGTCCTCTCTCTCCTCTGTCTCCTCTCTATCTCCTCTGTCTCCTCTCTATGTCCTCTCTCTCCTCTCTATCTCTTCTGTCTCCTCTCTGTCCTCTGTCTCCTCTCTGTCTCCTCTCTGTTTCATCTGTCTTCTCTGTCCTCTCTCTCTCTCTCTATGTCCTCTCTGTCCTCTGTCTCTCTCTCTATCTCTCTCTGTCTCCTCTCTATGTCCTCTATCTCCTCTGTCTCCTCTCTGTCTCCCTTCTGTCTCTCTGTCTCTCTCTGTTCTCTGTCTCTTCTCTCTGTCTCTCTCTCTGTCTCTCTCTGTCTCCTCTCTATGTCCTCTCTTTCCTCTGTCTCCTCTCTATCTCCTCTGTCTCCTCTCTCTGTCCTCTCTCTCTCTCCGTCTCTCTCTCTATCTCTCTCTGTCTCTCTCTCTATGTCCTCTCTTTCCTCTGTCTCTCTCTCTCTCTCTGTCTCCTCTCTATGTCCTCTCTTTCTCTCTGTCTCCTCTCTATCTCCTCTGTCTCCCTCTATGTCCTCTCTTTCCTCTGTCTCCTCTCTATCTCCTCTGTCTCCTCTCTATGTCCTCTCTGTCTCTCTGTCTCTCTCTGTCTCTCTCTGTCTCCTCTCTATGTCCTCTCTTTCCTCTGTCTCCCTCTCTATCTCCTCTGTCTCCTCTCTATGTCCTCTCTGTCTCTCTATCTCCTCTCTCTCTCTCTGTCTCTCTCTATGTCCTCTCTCTCCTCTGTCTCTCTCTGTCTCCTCTGTCTCTCTCTCTATGTCTCTCTCTCTCTCTCTGTCTCCTCTCTCTCTGTCTCCCTCTCTGTCTCTCTCTCTCCTCTGTCTCCTCTCTATGTCCTCTCTCTCCTCTGTCTCCTCTCTGTCTCTCTCTCCTCTGTCTCCTCTCTATCTCCTCTCTCTCTCTGTCTCTCTTCTCTCTATCGTCCTGTCTCTCCTCTCTATGTCCTCTGTCTCTCTCTCTGTCTCTCTATCTCTCTCTGTCTCTCTCTCTGTCTCATCGTCCTGTCTCTCCTCTGTCTCCTCTCTATGTCCTCTCTCTCCTCTCTGTCTCCTCTCTATCTCTCTCTTCTCTGTCTCCTCTCTCTCCTCTGTATCTCTCTCTACTCCTCTCTCTCCTCTGTCTCCTCTCTATCTCCTCTGTCTCCTCTCTATGTCCTCTCTCTCCTCTGTCTCCTCTCTATGTCCTCTCTCTCTCTCTGTCTCCTCTCTATCTCCTCTCTCTCTCTCCTCTCTCTGCTCTCTCTCTCTCTGTCTCCTCTCTCTCTCCTCTCTCTCCTCTGTCTCTCTCTATCCTCTCTCTCTCTCCTCTGTCTCCTCTCTATCTCCTCTGTCTCCTCTGTCTCCTCTCTGTCTTCTATCTCTCTCTGTCTCCTCTCTATGTCCTCTCTCCCCTCTGTCTCCTCTGTGTGTCCTCTTCTCCTCTCTATGTCCTTTGTCTCCTCTCTATGTCCTCTCTCTCTCCTCTGTCTCCTCTCTATCTCCTGTCTCTCTCTCTGTCCTCTCTATCTCCCCTCTGTCTCCTCTCCATCTCCTCTGTCTCTCTCTCTGTCTCTTCTCTATCTCTTTCCTCTGTCTCCTCTCTATGTCCTCTCTCTCCTCTGTCTCCTCTCTATCTCCTTCTCTCTCTGTCTCCTCTCTATGTCCCTCTCTCTCTCTCTGTCTCCTCTCTATCTCCTCTCTCCCTCTGTCTCCTCTCTATGTCCTCTCTTTCCTCTGTCTCCTCTCTATCTCTCTGTCTCTCTCTCTCTCCTCTGTCTCCTCTCTATGTCCTCTCTCTCCTCTGTCTCCTCTCTATCTCTCTCTGTCTCTCTCTCTCTCCCTCTGTCTCTCTCTCTCTCTCCTCTGTCTCCTCTCTGTCTCCTTTTCTCCTCTCTTTCTGTCTCTCTCTCTCTGTCTCCTCTCTCTCTGTCTATCTCTGTCTCTCTCTTTCCTCTCTGTGTCTCTCTCTGTCCTCTGTCTTCTCTCTATCTCCTCTGTGTCTCTCTCTATGTCTTTCTCTCTGTCTCTGTCTCTGTCTCTCTCTCTCTCCGTCTGTCTCCCTCTCTGTCTCCTCTGTCTCTCTTCTCTATGTCTCCTCTCTGTCTCTCTGTCTCTCTCTCTCTCTCTCTGTCTCCTCTTCTCTCTGCCTTCTCTCTCTCTCTCTGTCTCTCTCTGTCTCTCTGTCTCCTCTCTATCTCTCTGTTCTTTTCTCTTTCTTGTCTCTCTCTCTCTCTCTGTCTCCTCTTTGTCCTTCTCTCTCTGTCTCTCTCTTGTCCTTGTGCTCTGTCTCCTCTCTGTCTCCTCTGTCTCCTCTCTGTGTCTTCTTTCTGTCTCCTCTCTGTCTTTGTCTTTTATGTCCTTCCTTGTCTCCTTTTCTCTTTGTCTCTTCTTTGTCCTCTTCTCTGTCTCCTCTCTGTCTCCTCTGTCTCCTCTCTATGTCTCTCTCTCCTCTGTCTCCTCTCTGTCTCCTCTGTTCTTCTGTCTCTCTGTCTCCTCTCTTGTCCTTTTGTCCTCTGTCTCCTCTCTATCTCTCTGTCTCTCTCTGTCTCTGTCTCTCTCTGTCTCTCTCTTCTCTCTGTCTCTCTTGCTCCCTCTCTATCTCTTTGTCTCCTCTCTTGTCCTCTCTGTCTCTGTCTCCTCTCTATCTCCTCTGTCTCCTCTCTATGTCTCTCTCTGTCTCTCTCTGTCTCTCTTGTCTCTCTCTGTCTCTCTCTTCTCTCTGTCTCCTCTCTGTCTCTCTCTGTCTCCCTCTATCTCTCTGTCTCCTCTTATGTCCTCTTTTTCCTCTGTCTCCTCTTATCTTTGTCTCCCTCTTGTCTCTCTCTCTCTCCTTTATCTCTCTCTGTTTTTCTGTCTCTCTTATCCTCTGTCTCCTCTCTATCTCTCTGTCTCCTCTTATCTCCTCTGTCTCCTCTCTTTTCCTCTGTCTTCTGATGTTTTCTCCTCTCTATGTCCCTCCCTCCTCGTCTCTTCTGTATCTCTCTCTGCTCCTCTCTATGTCCTTCTGTCCCTGTCTCCTCTCTATCTCCTCTGTCTCCTCTGTCTCTCTCTCTCTGTCTCTCTCTTTCCTCTGTCTCCTCTCTATCTCCTCTGTCTCCTCTCTATTCCTTTGTTTCCTCTGTCTCCTCTCTATGTCCTCTGTCTCCTCTGTTCTCCTCTGTCTCCTCTCTGTGTCTTCTCCTCTCTCTGTCTCCTCTCTGTCTCCTCTGTCTCCTCTCTATTTCCTCTGTCTCCTCTCTGTCCTCTGTCTCCTCTCTATCTCTTCTGTCTCCTCTCTGTGTCCTCTCTGTCCTCTGTCTCCTCTCTATCTCCTTTGTGTCCTCTCTGTCTCCTCTCTCTCCTCTGTCTCCTCTCTATCTCCTCTCTTGTCCTTTCTCCTCTGTCTCCTCTCTATTTCCTCTGTCTCCTCTCTATGTCCTCTCTTCTCTGTCTCCTCTCTGTGTCCTCTCTCTCCTCTGTCTCCTCTCTATGTCCTTTGTCTTCTCTTTATGTCCTTTCTGTCCTCTCTTCTCCTCTATCTCCCTCGGTCTCCTTCTACCTCTCTCCTCTGTCTCCTCTCTGTCTTCTATCTTCTATCTCCCTCTGTCTCCTCTCTATGTCTTCTCTGTCCTCTCTATCTCCTCTCTCTCCTCTGTCTCCTCTCTATGTCCTCTCTTCTTGTCTCCCGTCTATGTCCTCTGTCTCCTCAGTCTCCTCTATGTCTGCTCTCTCCTCTGTCTCTCCTTAGCTCCTCTCTCTCCCTCTGTAACTATTCTCTTCTATCTCTCCTCTGTCTCCTCTCTATGTCCTTTCTCTCCTCTCTATCTCCTGTCTCTCCTCTGTCTCCTCTCTTTGTCTATCGCTCCTATCTCTCCTCTGTTTCCTCTCTATGTTCTCTCTCTCCCTCTGTCTCCTCTCTATCATCTCTCTTCTCTGTCTCCTCTCTCTCCTCTGTATTCTTTTTAACTCCTATCTCTCCTCGGTCTCCCTCTCTATCTCCTCTGTCTCCTCTCTACGTCCTCTTTCTCCTCTGTCTGCTCTCTCTGTCCTCTCTCTCCTCTGTCTCCTCTCTTTCTCCTCTATCTCCTCTGCTGGCTTTCTATCTCATCTCTCTCCTCTGTCTCCTCCCTATGTCCTCTCTCTCCTCAGTCTCTTCTATACCTCCTTCTCCTCGGTCTCCTCTCTGTCTCCTATCTCTCCTCGTCTCCTCTCTGTGATCTCTCATCCGCTGTCTTCTCTCTATGTCCTCTGTCTCCTCTGTCTCCTCTCTGTCTCCTATCTCTCCTCTGTCTCTTCTCTATGTCCTCTGTCTCCTCTCTTTCTCTCTATGTCCTCTCTCCCCTCTGTCTTCTCTCTATGTCCTTTCTTTCCTCTGTCTCCTCTCTATCTCCTATCCCTCCTCTGACACCTCTATATACCTCTCTCTCTCTCTCTGTCTCCTCTCCGTCTCCAACCTCTCCTCTCCATGTCATCTCTCTCCTCTGTCTGCTGTCTATCTCGTCTCTCCTCTGTCTCCGCTCCATCTCCTATCTCTCTTCCGTCTTTTGTCTATCTCATCGGTGTGTGCACTAAACACTCAGTGGTACTTGTACTGCTTTCAGGCCAACCACATGCCCTACTTGAGTTTGTGAGAATCTCGTAGAAGACGCTATAAGACAGCACAAAAAAACTCGCTAAGGGAACGATGTGTGACCAAGAAGAGACTCTGAGCGAGAAAGAGTCTGAGTCCCTCTCTATCTCCTCTGTCTCTCTCTATCTCCACTGTCTCCTCTCTCTGTCCTCTCTCTCCTCTCTAGCTCCTCTCTCTCCTCTGTCTCCTCTCTATGTCGTCTGTCTCCTTTGTCTCTCTCTGTCTCCTCTCTGTCCTCTGCCTCCTTTCTATCTCCTCTCTCTCTCTCTATCTCCTCTCTCTCCTCTGTCTCCTCTCTATGTTCTATCTCTACTCTGTCTCTTCTCTATGTCTTTTCTCTCCTCTGTCGCCTCTCTAACTCCTATCTCTCCTCTGTCTCCTCTCTATGTTCTATCTCTCCTCTGTCACCTCTCTGTGTCCTCTCTCTCTCCTCTGTCGCCTCTCTATCTCCTCTGTCTCCTCTCTATGTCCTCTCTCTCCTCTGTCTCCTCTCTATGCTCTTCTCTCCTCTGTCTCCTCTCTATGTGCTCTCTCTCCTCTGTCTCCTCTCTATCTCCTCTGTCTCCTCTCTCTCCTCTGTCTCCTCTCTATGTCCTCTGTCTCCTCTGTGTCCTCTCTCTCTCTATGTCCTCTCTCTCCTCTGTCTCGTCTCTATCTCCTCTGTCTCCTCTCTATGTCCTTTCTGTCCTTTCTGTCCTCTGTCTCCTCTCTATGTCCTCTCTCTCCTCTGTCTCCTCTCTATCTCCTCTGTCTCCTCTCTATCTCCTCTGTCTCCTCTCTATCTCCCTCTGTCTCTTCTCTGTTTCCTTTCTGTCCTCTCTGTCCTCTCTTCTCGTCTATGTCCTCTCTCTCCTCTGTCTCCTCTCTATCTCCTCTGTCTCCTCTCTGTGTCCTCTCTCTCCTCTGTCTCCTCTCTATGTCCTCTCTTTCCTCTGTCTCCTCTCTATCTCTTCTGTCTCCTCTCCATGTCCTCTCTTTCCTCTGTCTCCTCTCTATCTCCTCTGTCTCCTCTCTTCTCCTCTGTCTTCTCTCTTCTCCTCTGTCTCCTCTCTGTCTCCATGTCTCCTCTCTTTCCTCTGTCTCCTCTCTATTTCCTCTGTCTCCTCTCTATGTCCTCTCTTTCCTCTGTCTCTCTCTATCTCCTTCTGTCTCCTCTCTATCTCCTCTGTCCCTCTCCATTCCTCTCTTTCCTCTGTCTCTTCTCTATGTCCTTTCTCTCCTCTCTATGTCCTCTCCCTCCTCCGTCGCCTCTCTATCTCCCTCTCTATGTCCTCTCTTTCCTCTGTCTCCTCTCTATCTCCTCTCTGTCCTCTGTCTCCTCTCTATGTCCTCTGTCTCCTCTCTATGTCCTTTCTGTCCTCTCTTCTCCTCTATCTCCCGGTCTCCTCTCTAGCACAACTCTCCTCTGTCTCCTCTCTATCTTCTATCTCTCTCTGTCTCCTGTCTATGTCTTCTGTCTCCTCTCTATCTCCTATCTCTCCGCTGTCTCCTCTCTGTGTCCTCTCTCTCTTCTGTCTCCCGTCTATGTCCTCTCTCTCCTCAGTCTCCTCTATGTCTCCTCTCTCCTCGGTCTTCCTCTAGCTCCTCTCTCTCCACTGTGAACTTTTTTTCTTCTATCGCTCCTCTCTCTCCACACGATGTCCTCTATCTCCTCTCTATCTCCTATCTCTCCTCTGTCTCCTCTCTTTGGCTAATCGATCCTATCTCTCCTCTGATTCCTCTCTATGTCCTCTCGCTCCCCTATGTCTCCTCTCTATCATCTCTCTTCTCTGTCTCCTCTCTCTCCTCTGTATTCTTTTTAACTCCTATCTCTCCTCGGTCTCCTCTCTATCTCCTCTGTCTCCTCTCTTCTTCCTCTTTCTCCTCTGTCTGCTCTCTATGTCCTCTCTCTCCTCTGTCTCCTCTCCTTCTCCTCTCTCTCCTCTGCCGCCTCTCTAGCTCATCTCTCTCCTCTGCCTGCTCCCTATGTCCTCTCTCTCCTCAGTCTCTTCTATACCTCCTCTCTCTCCTCGATCTCCTCTCTAGCTCCTCTCTCTCCTCTGTCTCCTATCTGTCTCTATCGTCTCCTCTCTATGTCCTATCTCCTGTCTGTCTCCTCTCTATGTCCCTTCTGTCCTCTCTAAGTCCCTCTCTCCTCTCTATGTCCTCTTTCTCCTCTGTCTCTCTCTCTGTCTCCTGTGTCTCCTCTGGGTCCTTATATCTCCTTTCTGTCTCCTGTCTCTCCTCTGTCTCTTCTCTATATCTCTCAATCCTCTGTCTTCTCTCTGTGTCCTCTCTGTCTCTCTCTGTCTCCTCTCTATGTCCTGTCTCTCCTCTCTCTCCTCTTTCTCCTCTCAATGTCCTTTCTCTTGTCTGTCTCCTCTCTGTCTCTCTCTCCCTCTCTCTGTCTCCTCTCTATGCCTCTCTGTCCTCTCTCTCTGTCTCCTCTCTGTCTCCCCTCTCCTCTCTGTGTCTTCTCTCTCCTCTGTCTCCTCTCTCTGCTGTCTATCTCGTCTCTCTCTCTGTATCCTCTCTATCTCCTGTCTCTCTCTCCGTCTGTTGTCCATCTTCCTCCGTTCTATCCCCGTCACTCAGTCCAACTCCAACATCCCTACTTAACTCTCTCTCTTTTTGTCTCCTCTCTGTCTCCACTCTCTCCTCTCTGTCTCTTCTCTCTCCGCTCTCTGTACTTTCTCTCCTCTCTCTGTCTCCTCTCTGTCTCTGTGTCTCCCTCTCTATCTCTCTCTGTCCTTTGTCTCCGTCTCTTTCTCTCTCTCCTTCTGTCTCCTCCTCTATCTGTCTCTCTCTGTCCTCTGTCTCTTCTCTATCTCTCTGTCTACTCTCTCTGTCTTCTCTCTCTGTCTCTCTCTTTTTTCCTCTGTCTCTCTCTCTATCTTTCCTCTTTCTCCTCTCTATGTCCTCTCTCTCCCTCTGTCTCGTCTCTATGTCCTCTGTCTCTCTCTGTCTCCTCTCTGCTCTCACTCTCTGTCTCTCTCTCTCCCTCTGTCTCTCTCTGTGTCTTCTCTGTCTCCTCTCTATGTACTCTGTCTCTCTCTGTCTCTCTCTATGTCCTTTCTGTCTCTCTGTCTCCTCTCTATCTCCTCTGTCTCCTCTCCCTCTGTCTCTCTCTCTCCCTCTGTCTCCCTCTTGCGTATTCTCTCTCCTCTGTCTCTCTCTATGTCCCTGTCGCATCTCTATGTC
>JAWNPQ010000001.1:0-12223 GCA_035047465.1 Drosophila sordidula | reverse complement strand
TATAAAATATGTAGTGATCCCGAATTAGGGCCCAAATCGCGATAAGACGTCTAGCTTAGCCATTTAAAGTTTCCATATAAATTACTAGTGAAAATTAAATATTTCCTATAAAATATGTAGTGATCCCGAATTAGGGCCCAAATCGCGATTAGACGTCTAGTTTAGAAGCTATGACCATTTAAAGATTTCCATATAAGTTACCAGTGAAAATTAAATATTTCCTATAAAATATGTAGTGATCCCGAATTAGGGCCCAAATCGCGATTAGACGTCTAGTTTAGCCATTTAAAGCTTTCCATATAAATTACTAGTGAAAATTAAATATTTCATATAAAATATATAGTGATCCCGAATTAGAGCCCAAATCGCGATTAGACGTCTAGTTTATAAGCTATGACCATTTAAAGATTTCCATATAAGTTACCAGTGAAAATTAAATATTTCCTATAAAATATGTAGTGATCCCGAATTAGGGCCCAAATCGCGATTAGACGTCTAGTTTAGAAGCTATGACCATTTAAAGATTTCCATATAAGTTACTAGTGAAAATTAAATATTTCCTATAAAATATGTAGTGATCCCGAATTAGGGCCCAAATCGCGATAAGACGTCTAGCTTAGCCATTTAAAGTTTTCCATATAAATTACTAGTGAAAATTATATAATTCCTATAAAATTTCAAGTGATCCCGAATTGGGGCTCAAATCGCGATTAGACGTCTAGTTTAGAAGTTATGGCCATTTAAAGATTTCCATATAAGTTACTAGTGAAAATTAAATATTTCCTATAAAATATGTAGTGATCCCGAATTAGGGCCCAAATCGCGATAAGACGTCTAGCTTAGCCATTTAAAGTTTTCCATATAAATTACTAGTGAAAATTATATAATTCCTATAAAATTTCAAGTGATCCCGAATTGGGGCTCAAATCGCGATTAGACGTCTAGTTTAGAAGTTATGGCCATTTAAAGATTTCCATATAAGTTACTAGTGAAAATTAAATATTTCCTATAAAATATGTAGTGATCCCGAATTAGGGCCCAAATCGCGATTAGACGTCTAGTTTAGAAGCTATGACCATTTAAAGATTTCCATATAAGTTACTAGTGAAAATTAAATATTTCCTATAAAATATGTAGTGATCCCGAATTAGGGCCCAAATCGCGATTAGACGTCTAGTTTAGTCATTTAAAGTTTTTTATATAAATTACTAGTGAAAATTTAATATTTCATATAAAATATGTGGTGATCCCGAATTAGGGCCCAAATCGCGATAAGACGTCTAGCTTAGCCATTTAAAGTTTCCATATAAATTACTAGTGAAAATTATATAATTCCTATAAAATTTCAAGTGATCCCGAATTGGGGCTCAAATCGCGATTAGACGTCTAGTTTAGAAGTTATGGCCATTTAAAGATTTCCATATAAGTTACCAGTGAAAATTAAATATTTCCTATAAAATATGTAGTGATCCCGAATTAGGGCCCAAATCGCGATTAGACGTCTCGTTTAGCCATTTAAAGCTTTCCATATAAATTACTAGGGAAAATTAAATATTTCATATAAAATATATAGTGATCCCGAATTAGAGCCCAAATCGCGATTAGACGTCTAGTTTATAAGCTATGACCATTTAAAGATTTCCATATAAGTTACCAGTGAAAATTAAATATTTCCTATAAAATATGTAGTGATCCCGAATTAGGGCCCAAATCGCGATTAGACGTCTCGTTTAGCCATTTAAAGCTTTCCATATAAATTACTAGTGAAAATTAAATATTTCATATAAAATATATAGTGATCCCGAATTAGAGCCCAAATCGCGATTAGACGTCTAGTTTATAAGCTATGACCATTTAAAGATTTCCATATAAGTTACCAGTGAAAATTAAATATTTCCTATAAAATATGTAGTGATCCCGAATTAGGGCCCAAATCGCGATAAGACGTCTAGCTTAGCCATTTAAAGTTTCCATATAAATTACTAGTGAAAATTATATAATTCCTATAAAATTTCAAGTGATCCCGAATTGGGGCCCAAATCGCGATTAGACGTCTAGTTTAGAAGCTATGACCATTTAAAGATTTCCATATAAGTTACTAGTGAAAATTAAATATTTCCTATAAAATATGTAGTGATCCCGAATTAGGGCCCAAATCGCGATAAGACGTCTAGCTTAGCCATTTAAAATTTTCCATATAAATTACTAGTGAAAATTATATAATTCCTATAAAATTTCAAGTGATCCCGAATTGGGGCTCAAATCGCGATTAGACGTCTAGTTTAGAAGTTATGACCATTTAAAGATTTCCATATAAGTTACTAGTGAAAATTAAATATTTCCTATAAAATATGTAGTGATCCCGAATTAGGGCCCAAATCGCGATAAGATGTCTAGCTTAGCCATTTAAAGTTTTCCATATAAATTACTAGTGAAAATTAAATATTTCCTATAAAATATGTAGTGATCCCGAATTAGGGCCCAAATCGCGATTAGACGTCTAGTTTAGAAGTTATGACCATTTAAAGATTTCCATATAAGTTACTAGTGAAAATTAAATATTTCCTATAAAATATGTAGTGATCCCGAATTAGGGCCCAAATCGCGATAAGACGTCTAGTTTAGCCATTTAAAGTTTTCCATATAAATTACTAGTGAAAATTAAATATTTCATATAAAATATCTAGTGATCCCGAATTAGGGCCCAAATCGCGATTAGACGTCTAGTTTAGAAGCTATGACCATTTAAAGATTTCCATATAAGTTACCAGTGAAAATTAAATATTTCCTATAAAATATGTAGTGATCCCGAATTAGGGCCCAAATCGCGATTAGACGTCTAGTTTAGAAGTTATGACCATTTAAAGATTTCCATATAAGTTACTAGTGAAAATTAAATATTTCCTATAAAATATGTAGTGATCCCGAATTAGGGCCCAAATCGCGATAAGATGTCTAGTTTAGCCATTTAAAGTTTTTTATATAAATTACTAGTGAAAATTAAATATTTCATATAAAATATGTGGTGATCCCGAATTAGGGGCCAAATCGCGATAAGACGTCTAGCTTAGCCATTTAAAATTTTCCATATAAATTACTAGTGAAAATTATATAATTCCTATAAAATTTCAAGTGATCCCGAATTGGGGCTCAAATCGCGATTAGACGTCTAGTTTAGAAGTTATGGCCATTTAAAGATTTCCATATAAGTTACTAGTGAAAATTAAATATTTCCTATAAAATATGTAGTGATCCCGAATTAGGGCCCAAATCGCGATAAGACGTCTAGCTTAGCCATTTAAAGTTTCCATATAAATTACTAGTGAAAATTATATAATTCCTATAAAATTTCAAGTGATCCCGAATTGGGGCTCAAATCGCGATTAGACGTCTAGTTTAGAAGTTATGACCATTTAAAGATTTCCATATAAGTTACCAGTGAAAATTAAATATTTCCTATAAAATATGTAGTGATCCCGAATTAGGGCCCAAATCGCGATTAGACGTCTCGTTTAGCCATTTAAAGTTTTCCATATAAATTACTAGTGAAAATTAAATATTTCATATAAAATATATAGTGATCCCGAATTAGAGCCCAAATCGCGATTAGACGTCTAGTTTATAAGCTATGACCATTTAAAGATTTCCATATAAGTTACCAGTGAAAATTAAATATTTCCTATAAAATATGTAGTGATCCCGAATTAGGGCCCAAATCGCGATTAGACGTCTAGTGTAGTCATTTAAAGTTTTTTATATAAATTACTAGTGAAAATTAAATATTTCATATAAAATATGTGGTGATCCCGAATTAGGGCCCAAATCGCGATAAGACGTCTAGCTTAGCCATTTAAAGTTTCCATATAAATTACTAGTGAAAATTATATAATTCCTATAAAATTTCAAGTGATCCCGAATTGGGGCTCAAATCGCGATTAGACGTCTAGTTTAGAAGTTATGACCATTTAAAGATTTCCATATAAGTTACCAGTGAAAATTAAATATTTCCTATAAAATATGTAGTGATCCCGAATTAGGGCCCAAATCGCGATTAGACGTCTCGTTTAGCCATTTAAAGCTTTCCATATAAATTACTAGGGAAAATTAAATATTTCATATAAAATATATAGTGATCCCGAATTAGAGCCCAAATCGCGATTAGACGTCTAGTTTATAAGCTATGACCATTTAAAGATTTCCATATAAGTTACCAGTGAAAATTAAATATTTCCTATAAAATATGTAGTGATCCCGAATTAGGGCCCAAATCGCGATTAGACGTCTCGTTTAGCCATTTAAAGCTTTCCATATAAATTACTAGGGAAAATTAAATATTTCATATAAAATACATAGTGATCCCGAATTAGAGCCCAAATCGCGATTAGACGTCTAGTTTATAAGCTATGACCATTTAAAGATTTCCATATAAGTTACCAGTGAAAATTAAATATTTCCTATAAAATATGTAGTGATCCCGAATTAGGGCCCAAATCGCGATAAGACGTCTAGCTTAGCCATTTAAAGTTTCCATATAAATTACTAGTGAAAATTATATAATTCCTATAAAATTTCAAGTGATCCCGAATTGGGGCCCAAATCGCGATTAGACGTCTAGTTTAGAAGCTATGACCATTTAAAGATTTCCATATAAGTTACTAGTGAAAATTAAATATTTCCTATAAAATATGTAGTGATCCCGAATTAGGGCCCAAATCGCGATAAGACGTCTAGCTTAGCCATTTAAAGTTTTCCATATAAATTACTAGTGAAAATTATATAATTCCTATAAAATTTCAAGTGATCCCGAATTGGGGCTCAAATCGCGATTAGACGTGTAGTTTAGAAGTTATGGCCATTTAAAGATTTCCATATAAGTTACCAGTGAAAATTAAATATTTGCTATGAAATATGTAGTGATCCCGAATTAGGGCCCAAATCGCGATAAGATGTCTAGCTTAGCCATTTAAAGTTTCCATATAAATTACTAGTGAAAATTAAATATTTCATATAAAATATGTGGAGATCCCGAATTAGGGGCCAAATCGCGATAAGACGTCTAGCTTAGCCATTTAAAATTTTCCATATAAATTACTAGTGAAAATTATATAATTCCTATAAAATTTCAAGTGATCCCGAATTGGGGCTCAAATCGCGATTAGACGTCTAGTTTAGAAGTTATGGCCATTTAAAGATTTCCATATAAGTTACTAGTGAAAATTAAATATTTCCTATAAAATATGTAGTGATCCCGAATTAGGGCCCAAATCGCGATAAGATGTCTAGTTTAGCCATTTAAAGTTTTTTATATAAATTACTAGTGAAAATTAAATATTTCATATAAAATATGTGGTGATCCCGAATTAGGGCCCAAATCGCGATAAGACGTCTAGCTTAGCCATTTAAAATTTCCATATAAATTACTAGTGAAAATTATATAATTCCTATAAAATTTCAAGTGATCCCGAATTGGGGCTCAAATCGCGATTAGACGTCTAGTTTAGAAGTTATGGCCATTTAAAGATTTCCATATAAGTTACTAGTGAAAATTAAATATTTCCTATAAAATATGTAGTGATCCCGAATTAGGGCCCAAATCGCGATTAGACGTCTCGTTTAGCCATTTAAAGCTTTCCATATAAATTACTAGTGAAAATTAAATATTTCATATAAAATATATAGTGATCCCGAATTAGAGCCCAAATCGCGATTAGACGTCTAGTTTATAAGCTATGACCATTTAAAGATTTCCATATAAGTTACCAGTGAAAATTAAATATTTCCTATAAAATATGTAGTGATCCCGAATTAGGGCCCAAATCGCGATTAGACGTCTCGTTTAGCCATTTAAAGCTTTCCATATAAATTACTAGGGAAAATTAAATATTTCATATAAAATACATAGTGATCCCGAATTAGAGCCCAAATCGCGATTAGACGTCTAGTTTATAAGCTATGACCATTTAAAGATTTCCATATAAGTTACCAGTGAAAATTAAATATTTCCTATAAAATATGTAGTGATCCCGAATTAGGGCCCAAATCGCGATAAGACGTCTAGCTTAGCCATTTAAAGTTTCCATATAAATTACTAGTGAAAATTATATAATTCCTATAAAATTTCAAGTGATCCCGAATTGGGGCCCAAATCGCGATTAGACGTCTAGTTTAGAAGCTATGACCATTTAAAGATTTCCATATAAGTTACTAGTGAAAATTAAATATTTCCTATAAAATATGTAGTGATCCCGAATTAGGGCCCAAATCGCGATAAGACGTCTAGCTTAGCCATTTAAAGTTTTCCATATAAATTACTAGTGAAAATTATATAATTCCTATAAAATTTCAAGTGATCCCGAATTGGGGCTCAAATCGCGATTAGACGTCTAGTTTAGAAGTTATGGCCATTTAAAGATTTCCATATAAGTTACTAGTGAAAATTAAATATTTCCTATAAAATATGTAGTGATCCCGAATTAGGGCCCAAATCGCGATTAGACGTCTAGTTTAGCTATGACCATTTAAAGATTTCCATATAAATTACTAGTGAAAATTAAATATTTCATATAAAATATGTGGTGATCCCGAATTAGGGCCCAAATCGCGATAAGACGTCTAGCTTAGCCATTTAAAGTTTTCCATATAAATTACTAGTGAAAATTATATAATTCCTATAAAATTTCAAGTGATCCCGAATTGGGGCTCAAATCGCGATTAGACGTCTAGTTTAGAAGTTATGACCATTTAAAGATTTCCATATAAGTTACCAGTGAAAATTAAATATTTCCTATAAAATATGTAGTGATCCCGAATTAGGGCCCAAATCGCGATTAGACGTCTAGTTTAGAAGCTATGACCATTTAAAGATTTCCATATAAATTACTAGTGAAAATTAAATATTTGCTATAAAATATGTAGTGATCCCGAATTAGGGCCCAAATCGCGATAATTATATAATTCCTATAAAATTTCAAGTGATCCCGAATTGGGGCTCAAATCGCGATTAGACGTCTAGTTTAGAAGTTATGGCCATTTAAAGATTTCCATATAAGTTACTAGTGAAAATTAAATATTTCCTATAAAATATGTAGTGATCCCGAATTAGGGCCCAAATCGCGATTAAGACGTCTAGTTTAGACCATTTAAAGTTTTCCATATAAATTACTAGTGAAAATTAAATATTTCCTATAAAATATGTAGTGATCCCGAATTAGGGCCCAAATCGCGATTAGACGTCTAGTTTAGAAGCTATGACCATTTAAAGATTTCCATATAAGTTACCAGTGAAAATTAAATATTTCCTATAAAATATGTAGTGATCCCGAATTAGGGCCCAAATCGCGATTAGACGTCTAGTTTAGCCATTTAAAGTTTTTTATATAAATTACTAGTGAAAATTTAATATTTCATATAAAATATGTGGTGATCCCGAATTAGGGCCCAAATCGCGATTAGACGTCTAGTTTAGAAGCTATGACCATTTAAAGATTTCCATATAAGTTACTAGTGAAAATTAAATATTTCCTATAAAATATGTAGTGATCCCGAATTAGGGCCCAAATCGCGATAAGACGTCTAGCTTAGCCATTTAAAGTTTTCCATATAAATTACTAGTGAAAATTATATAATTCCTATAAAATTTCAAGTGATCCCGAATTGGGGCTCAAATCGCGATTAGACGTCTAGTTTAGAAGTTATGGCCATTTAAAGATTTCCATATAAGTTACCAGTGAAAATTAAATATTTCCTATAAAATATGTAGTGATCCCGAATTAGGGCCCAAATCGCGATTAGACGTCTAGTTTAGCCATTTAAAGTTTTCCATATAAATTACTAGTGAAAATTAAATATTTCCTATAAAATATGTAGTGATCCCGAATTAGGGCCCAAATCGCGATTAGACGTCTAGTTTAGAAGCTATGACCATTTAAAGATTTCCATATAAGTTACCAGTGAAAATTAAATATTTCCTATAAAATATGTAGTGATCCCGAATTAGGGCCCAAATCGCGATAAGACGTCTAGTTTAGCCATTTAAAGTTTTCTATATAAATTACTAGTGAAAATTAAATATTTCCTATAAAATATGTAGTGATCCCGAATTAGGGCCCAAATCGCGATAAGACGTCTAGTTTAGAAGTTATGACCATTTAAAGTTTTCCATATAAGTTACTAGTGAAAATTAAATATTTCCTATAAAATATGTAGTGATCCCGAATTAGGGCCCAAATCGCGATTAGACGTCTAGCTTAGAAGTATCCATTTAAAGATTTCCATATAAATTACTAGTGAAAATTAAATATTTCCTATAAAATATGTAGTGATCCCGAATTAGGGCCCAAATCGCGATTAGACGTCTAGTTTAGAAGTTATGACCATTTAAAGATTTCCATATAAGTTACTAGTGAAAATTAAATATTTCCTATAAAATATGTAGTGATCCCGAATTAGGGCCCAAATCGCGATTAGACGTCTAGTTTAGAAGTTATGCCATTTAAAGTTTTCCATATAAATTACTAGTGAAAATTAAATATTTCCTATAAAATATGTAGTGATCCCGAATTAGGGCCCAAATCGCGATTAGACGTCTAGTTTAGAAGTTATGACCATTTAAAGATTTCCATATAAGTTACTAGTGAAAATTAAATATTTCCTATAAAATATGTAGTGATCCCGAATTAGGGCCCAAATCGCGATAAGACGTCTAGTTTAGCCATTTAAAGTTTTCCATATAAATTACTAGTGAAAATTAAATATTTCATATAAAATATGTAGTGATCCCGAATTAGGGCCCAAATCGCGATTAGACGTCTAGTGTAGAAGTTATGGCCATTTAAAGATTTCCATATAAGTTACTAGTGAAAATTAAATATTTCCTATAAAATATGTAGTGATCCCGAATTAGGGCCCAAATCGCGATTAGACGTCTAGTTTAGAAGTTATGACCATTTAAAGATTTCCATATAAGTTACTAGTGAAAATTAAATATTTCCTATAAAATATGTAGTGATCCCGAATTAGGGCCCAAATCGCGATTAGACGTCTAGTGTAGAAGTTATGGCCATTTAAAGATTTCCATATAAGTTACTAGTGAAAATTAAATATTTCCTATAAAATATGTAGTGATCCCGAATTAGGGCCCAAATCGCGATAAGACGTCTAGTTTAGAAGTTATGCCATTTAAAGATTTCCATATAAATTACTAGTGAAAATTAAATATTTCCTATAAAATATGTAGTGATCCCGAATTAGGGCCCAAATCGCGATAAGACGTCTAGCTTAGCCATTTAAAGTTTTCCATATAAATTACTAGTGAAAATTATAATAATTCCTATAAAATATTCAAGTGATCCCGAATTGGGGCCCAAATCGCGATTAGACGTCTAGTTTAGAAGTTATGGCCATTTAAAGATTTCCATATAAGTTACCAGTGAAAATTAAATATTTCCTATAAAATATGTAGTGATCCCGAATTAGGGCCCAAATCGCGATTAGACGTCTAGTTTAGCCATTTAAAGTTTTCCATATAAATTACTAGTGAAAATTAAATATTTCCTATAAAATATGTAGTGATCCCGAATTAGGGCCCAAATCGCGATTAGACGTCTAGTTTAGAAGTTATGGCCATTTAAAGATTTCCATATAAGTTACCAGTGAAAATTAAATATTTCCTATAAAATATGTAGTGATCCCGAATTAGGGCCCAAATCGCGATTAGACGTCTCGTTTAGCCATTTAAAGTTTTCCATATAAATTACTAGGGAAAATTAAATATTTCATATAAAATATATAGTGATCCCGAATTAGAGCCCAAATCGCGATTAGACGTCTAGTTTAGAAGCTATGACCATTTAAAGATTTCCATATAAGTTACCAGTGAAAATTAAATATTTCCTATAAAATATGTAGTGATCCCGAATTAGGGCCCAAATCGCGATTAGACGTCTAGTGTAGAAGTTATGACCATTTAAAGATTTCCATATAAGTTACTAGTGAAAATTAAATATTTCCTATAAAATATGTAGTGATCCCGAATTAGGGCCCAAATCGCGATAAGACGTCTAGTTTAGCCATTTAAAGTTTTTTATATAAATTACTAGTGAAAATTAAATATTTCCTATAAAATATGTAGTGATCCCGAATTAGGGCCCAAATCGCGATTAGACGTCTAGCTTAGAAGTTATGGCCATTTAAAGATTTCCATATAAATTACTAGTGAAAATTAAATATTTCCTATAAAATATGTAGTGATCCCGAATTAGGGCCCAAATCGCGATTAGACGTCTAGTTTAGCCATTTAAAGTTTTCCATATAAATTACTAGTGAAAATTAAATATTTCCTATAAAATATGTAGTGATCCCGAATTAGGGCCCAAATCGCGATTAGACGTCTAGTTTAGAAGTTATGACCATTTAAAGATTTCCATATAAGTTACTAGTGAAAATTAAATATTTCCTATAAAATATGTAGTGATCCCGAATTAGGGCCCAAATCGCGATTAGACGTCTAGTTTAGAAGTTATGGCCATTTAAAGTTTTCCATATAAATTACTAGTGAAAATTAAATATTTCCTATAAAATATGTAGTGATCCCGAATTAGGGCCCAAATCGCGATTAGACGTCTAGTTTAGAAGTTATGACCATTTAAAGATTTCCATATAAGTTACTAGTGAAAATTAAATATTTCCTATAAAATATGTAGTGATCCCGAATTAGGGCCCAAATCGCGATTAGACGTCTAGTTTAGAAGTTATGGCCATTTAAAGATTTCCATATAAATTACTAGTGAAAATTAAATATTTCATATAAAATATGTAGTGATCCCGAATTAGGGCCCAAATCGCGATTAGACGTCTAGTTTAGAAGTTATGACCATTTAAAGATTTCCATATAAATTACTAGTGAAAATTAAATATTTCCTATAAAATATGTAGTGATCCCGAATTAGGGCCCAAATCGCGATTAGACGTCTAGTTTAGCCATTTAAAGTTTTCCATATAAATTACTAGTGAAAATTAAATATTTCCTATAAAATATGTAGTGATCCCGAATTAGGGCCCAAATCGCGATTAGACGTCTAGTTTAGAAGTTATGACCATTTAAAGTTTTCCATATAAATTACTAGTGAAAATTAAATATTTCCTATAAAATATGTAGTGATCCCGAATTAGGGCCCAAATCGCGATTAGACGTCTAGTTTAGAAGTTATGGCCATTTAAAGATTTCCATAAAATTACTAGTGAAAATTAAATATTTCCTATAAAATATGTAGTGATCCCGAATTAGGGCCCAAATCGCGATTAGACGTCTAGTTTAGAAGTTATGTCCATTTAAAGTTTTCCATATAAATTACTAGTGAAAATTAAATTTTTCAAATAAAATATGTGGTGATCCCGAATTAGAGCCCAAGTCGCGATAAGACGTCTAGTTTCTGTCGCGATCGAACTCTTAACGAGTGCAGACGTGCCTACGGACGGTCTTATCGCAAATACCACGTGTATCAGTGAGTCTTCCGCTACTGCCTCCTTATTGGTCGCATCGATCGCGTGTTTCCTCTCGCGCAATCTGATTGGCCAAGCCACCAGCGGACAGTGTGCGTGTTATCAGCAGCTGCAGTCTATTCCAGCAACAACAGACACACAAACGCAGCCGCCGTCGCTGCGGCTGCAAAGCCGGCAAGCAGCCCTATAATTTCCCCGCTCCCCTCACCCATCAAGATGGACTGGCAAGCCTCCCCGCGCCCCATCAAGACTAGAGCTAGCGCCCCCAAGCAGTCTGCCAAGAAAGCAAACTTAAGTGCTAAAGCCAGCTCCAGCGAAGAGAGCTGCAGCTCGTCAACTGAGCCGGGAGAGATTAAGCGCAAAATCGCAACAAGGCGACCATCCCCAAAAAAACCGACTGATGACGGACCCAGCACTAGTGCCGCTGCAAGGGCAAATCTTGCCAAAAACAAATTTGCTCTCCTGTCAAGCGACGACGACGACGATGACGAGCCCCCTCCATCAACCTCCAAGCCCCAAGCTGTCCCAAAGCCGAAAAAAATCAAGCCGCCTCCAATATTCATCCCCGACGTCTCAAATATCAGTGCCCTATTAAAAACTATTACTGGAATAATAGGGCAAGATAACGACTTCACCTACAAAGCTGGTAAGGACAACAAGGTTCGTGTGATGATGCCCGACAAGGACAGCTACACTGCCCTCAAAGCGCAATTAGATGCCCAAC